>JAJKFI010000045.1:1995544-2039680 GCA_029204185.1 Lerista edwardsae
TCTCTCTCTCTCTCTCTCTCTCTCTCTCTCTCTCTCTCTCTCTCTCTCTCTCTCTCTCTGTCTGTCTGTCTGTCTGTCTGTCTGTCTGTCTGTCTGTCTGCATGTATAGTGTATCATGATAGTTTGTGATTTTAAAAAGTGGGTCCCAGTGAAAGCGATGCTGTAGGAAATCTCAGTTCAAGTACATGGGGCAGAAAGGGGGAAAGGGGGTGCAAACTACATGCTTCTGAGTACTACTATGCCATCATCTCTGCTTTGGGATAGATTATTTCTAGGATTAAAATTTTGTTTTTTAAGTGTCTTTATCTAGTGTGTGACAGGCAAAAATTTAACAGCCTAAGCATGTTTCACTCTGGAGAAGAGGCAGTGTGGTATTGTGCCACCTGTTGCATTAAATGCCTGTAATTCAGCAGCTCAAGTTCTATTAGAACTTTTTTCTAATAGAAAACTTTTTTACCTTTTACCCCAAAATATATTTAGATATGCCGACATTACCCCCTTGATTTGAAAGGAAGGAAATCATATATTATTAATTATTTGAATTCAAAATTGATATAGAATTTGTATATATGCAATGAAATGAAATTCCTGGGGGTGGGAAGCCAGGCAGAGCCGCTCTGGCTATTGGCCGCTTTCTTGGCCGCCGCTGTCACCCAGCTGTTAGGAACAGCTGCTGCAAGCCTGGAGCAAGTGCGCATGGGGGGAGAATGGAAGAGTGGGGCGGCCTTTTCCTGGAGAGAACACCATCCACGCACGCACTAGGGAGCTGTGTGGTTTGGGGGGGGGCGACAAAGACCCCAAGGCGCCTTAGTATCTCCCAAGTAGTCCTGCTTTTACTACGCAGCAAAAGGGCAACCGCCCGCTTGCTTTCTCCATCCCAGGACTGCTGCATGTGTGCAGTGTAGGCTCCTGCATGTCGGCTGAGGGTCAGGCCTTTGCCACACAGGGCTGAAATGCAGAGGACCTCATGGAGCGCCAGGCCAGCTACGCTTACTGAACCATTGCCTCAGGCAGCAGGCTGAGGAGTGGCGAGGGTTGCCCACAAATTCTGCGCCTGCCCGCCTCATTCCCTGGTCCACCACGGTTGCTCCGACCACCTGCCCCTTCCTCGGATCACAGGGTCTCGGTGGCTTCTTTCCTTGTGCGCGGAGCCTGCAGCTCCATGGCTGCATCCTGTAAACTTGGGGGTGCCCTCTAATGTACAAGAAAAATAGCGGTGGAGCTACAGCCTCCACATGCAAAGGCTGAAGAGGGCGAGAGGAACAGGAGGGCTGGCTTCTGCGTGCAGTCTGCCGCTGCTTCTTGCAAAGCGAGAGTGCGGGAAGTGTGCTTTCCGCGTGCCCCTCCCCGGCATTCTCCCTATCAGTCTCTTTATAAGAAGTGGCGGCGGAGGTGCAAAGAGGTGAATTCATGATGTGCTGGGTGGGTAGCAGACTTTGGGAGGGGATCAGGTGGCTGGTATCTGGAGACGGGCTCCACTCTCCAGCCATGAGTGGTCTGAGCTGGGCTGGCTGCCAATGATGGGACAACACGGCATTGAGGAGGCCATGCTGCTCGCGTTGCCGAGGCCTATGGTGCCCACGCGGCCCGTCACAAGTTCAGCAACAGCCACATTTTCACCGCTTGCGATGAGATTGTGCACCCCAGCAGGGGCAGACGGGCGGGTCCATTTACCGCTGGGTGCTGCTCCGATTGGAGCAGGCTCGGCAGGAGGCGTATCACGCTTGTAGGGGGCAGGAATGGGAGGGCCAACAGAGCTCAAGCAAATCTTCAAAAGACCCCGTAAGGCCAAGGTTGAGGCATGCTGCGATTTCCTCTGAGGCGCTTTCACTTGAGGCCCAAGGGTAATGGACGGTTGCACTGCCAAGACACAGCCGGGCATGCATATAGATTCATATGCATGCCCGGCTGTGTCTCGGCAGCGCGACCGTCCATTACCCCCAGGAATTTCATTTTTACCCCATTTGGGGTAATTTACCCCTGTTCCCTGACCACTGTATTAGAAAAAAGATTGCAGTACTATTAATTGGTCGAGCACATCAATTGTAGCAGTGGCATTCTAATGGGGGAAATAGCTAGGTTTTGCAGGAGCTGGAGCTCCTGTATAATATGGCTCCTCCCCCTTGCCTCCAGATCCATTCACGGCTTGGAGAACTGGCTCAGGGGCTTTGCTCCCCCAGATGCGAATGGGTCTGGAGACTAGGGGGAGGGGCTGCATTTCAAATGAACTCAGGTTCCTGCAAAACGTAGCATTTTGCCCCCCCCTTAGGAACACCACTGAACAATAGAGCACATGCTTTGAATGCAGAAAGTCTCTGACATGAATATCTCCAGGTAGGCCTGGGCAATAGGCTGAAACTCTGTGTGGTATTGGCCATATACAGAACTCAAGAAACCTATATTCTTATACCAGGAATCAATAGCAGAGCTCCTGCCTTGACACCATGCTTTTGTATATCACCTCCTCTACCTACTCTATGTTGTATTTCTATACACAACAGAAGTCTGATTTTGCATTGATTTAAATGCACAGCGGGCGTTTGTGCCCTTGGTTAAAGATGCACTAGAAAAAGATATATGTCCCAAAACAAATTATCAACATTTCAAAACAAACTTCAACAGCTGCAGGAAAAGGCAGGCTATGCATTGCCTGCCATCTTAGAGTTGATACATGGCCAAGATTGATCTGCCTTGTCACGCTTTTGAGATTTCACTCCTAGAGCTCTGCGAGCGGGAATTGAAATCTTACAAATGACATCCTTGCTGCACATGCATGTGCATGAACAACATTTTATAAGACACTGCATCATAGAGGTATAACATACCTATGAGGACTATTAGAAAAAACAGGATTATAGCAAGGGAAAAGAGAACATTGGCATGTGTATAGTCAAATAAACAGTCTTCTCTGACTTTAAAGGAAAAAAAAAAACTTCCTTCTACCAGAGAGAGTATGATGACAGTATAATCTCCAGGGCAAAAAAAAATCTAGGCCAACTGTATGCAGTGTGTGGTCTATGGTCTAAGAGTGAATACCGCTGATCTAGGCTAAGTATTAGAGAAAACTTTTTAACGTTAAGAAGATTATGACAATAGAAGAAACAGCAAAGAAAGGAGTTACTTTAAGCTAGTTACTCATCTTTGAGGGAGGGTTACGCGGCTCTCGCAAAAAAGTTAATCCTGGATATTACTTTAGCTGCATTGCACAAGTTATCAAAATCCCTTTTTAAATTATGTACAACAAATGATTATTAAGATGATGCCTGTGGTTTATGACAGGATTACCAGCCGGCATGGGATACTGTGTAATGCAAAAGTCCTAAGTGAGGTCACGTATTAATTGTTAAATGAAATTATTTTAAATTAGAGGGCCTTTTGGCCGCAGATATTACTGCAGGGTTATCCAATCCTTGCACTGTGCTGATGTTTCTTAAAAATATCCTTCTCAATACAGAAGAGGAATAATGTATAGACCAGTGTTTACGTATAAAGGATCCCCATGGAAGTCACATATAAGCATCCAAACTATATGGAGCATGGAGCAATTTTTCCAGTGAATTAATGTCTTGCTAAGATTAAATTCTCAATGAAGGTGATGTTATATTATGTATTTGTGGGAAATTGGGCCTCTGTGTATTGACTTACTAGTTATTTTTCACTACAGGGCCTTCAACTGGACAAGAGGTCCCTCAGATTCAATTCTGGCCCTTCTGTTAAGCAGGATGGCCTTCCTAAGATGGCACATTTGGGGTACCAGAATAGGTCAGCCAGTTGTCAATTATCTAGGTTCAATATTTTTTTTTTCAGGATGTAGGGGACACAATCTAGATTGTTGGCCCAAACAGTCTTGGCAGTCTTTGCTCAGATTCCTTCCCTCTCTTCTAACTCTTCATCTCAATAACTGGTAGAAAAGTTGTGAATGACCACTGGATATACAGTTAACCCTTCATTTCATTTCCTTCTATTATTCTATTTAATAGGGAGAACGTTTGTTATATCTGAATGCATTTATGACCATGCACATGCACAAAATGTATTTGGGCTCAACACTAGCCAACCTTCCAGCACCGATGCAGTCGCAATGCAATCCTGAGATAAGGGAACAAATGTTCCCTTATGTTAAGGGGGCCACTTTGACTGCCCCCCCTCACAGGATACAGTGCACACCTGACTGACACAGCTGCATCAGTGCTGGAAATTGGGTAGGCTTGGGCCCTTTGACTACTTTCTGAAGAAGCAAAGATCATCCATTATTTCTAATGTCTGTTAAATGACGCTCTGTTAAATTGAGGATTCACTGTTTTTATGAATGTGCTACCTGCATTGGAAGAGCGTTTAGGTTCACAATCAAAGCCAGAGAGCAAGTATTTCAATATGTTGAATTTCTGAACCAATATACAATATCTTTTTGCTTGGTTTGTTCCAGTTAGGGCTGTTTCACACATCGTTCTATAACTCATTGCTTGATGTCTTATCATCTGATGGCTTGAAATTGGGCATATAAATGGCCTTTAGTGAAAACCAACATGTTTGAGGTGATGTCAGGTGATACAGAGGTTCTGCCTTGTACCAACTTGTGACCCACTAACCAAACACAACCCATCAGCTATGTCTTGTGGCCTACTGTTTGCTTAAGAACCTCCCAGTTTTTACAGTCCAAGACAGTAAGATCAGTTTTACTGAGCACAATCCATGGCTGCATCTATAGTATTTTATCTGTAATAGCCAGTGGTGGGATTCAAATGAATTAACAACCGGTTCTATGACGTCATAGCCAGAGCAAAAAAAAACCCGAAGCCAGCCGAGGTGAGTGAGTGGGCGGGGCCCAGCCATTTAACAACTGGTTCTATAGAACCTGGGCGAACCCCCTGAATCCCACCACTGGTGATAGCCCATTCCCATGTGCCAATAATGAACTGATGCAGCAGTCTTTGAAAGTTGCATATGTTTATGCAAACTCATCCTTGGTTTTGAAGGTCCAGGTTTTTCCAAACAAGTGTGATATTTTGATGGAAAAATTGAATTGCTTTTGGACTTTCCCTAGATGTCATGTTTCATTTGTTCCGTCCTGAGAATAGTTTAGTTCACCAGAACAAATGCATAATGTAGTCCTTCATTTTCTCCTGTGTGCAAGTCATATTGGTTTGATGGATTAGGACTATAATGTGTACTTGGGAAAAGCTGGTACGACTGCCCAAAGAACACTTTCAGAGCACACAGTCATGTGGGATGGATTCTGCTTGTGTGGGAGCATTTAATGTTGTGGGCATACCTATCAGTCACTGCAGCCCCTCCTCCTGTCTGCTCTTGTTTAAACACTTACCTGTGCCATTTAAAAACACTGGAGCCATTGCAGAAGAAAAGGTGTGGATGCATACACGTGTGTGATGTGTGCGCGCACACAAATATGTGCTCGCACTTGATTTGTGTAACACCGTGTACACATTGTGTAACACTGTGTACACATTGTGTACATTCATTTACGTAAATGTCTAACAGGACAATGGAGCATTTGAAACTATATTGTACTAGTTGAGTATATGTGAGGATTCCATTTTAATGTATACATGAAACCACAGAGGAAAAGCAAAAGAAGTAAGTAAACCAAGCAGTTTTACAGAGGTTTATCTTTCTAAGCAAGAGGGCTCTGAATTCCTAATTTTGAGCAGTGGGCAGAGACACCTGGCAGGCCCTTGTGAGCTGGTAAATCTCCAGTTCAACTCTTGTCTTAGCCATTCATTCATTAAATGGTCTGACCTGTGAACCATGATCAGTGGCTTAGCTAACCCATTTGCTACTTGGTGCAAAGAAGATTTTGTGCCCCCCCCCCAACATAGCCCCTTCTGTAACCCCTTGTAGCTCTTTCTGTTCTGAGTCACACAGAAATATTTATTCCTAAATAGCTTCAGGCTGTTGCCCCACCTAGCAGCCAGCAGTGTGTAGCCCGGGCAGCTGCTACCTGCTGAACATATGTAACTACATCACTGCCTACGATGTCCCAGATTCAAATGCCATCTCTACCATGAACTCCCTAAAGGGCCTTCTCCTATTTGCAGTATAGGAGTTACTGCAGTTTGGCGGCTTCTTTGAGCCACTCAGGTAATGTGACAAGCCTTGGTCCACATGGGAGCAGTCCCTCCTATAAAGTAGCACCATGCTATCATCAGTGTTGTGGGAAGAGCTGCAGTATGAACCCCTCCCTTGTGACCCAGGGTCTCTCATGTTACCTGAACAACAAGGGAAGAAGCCAAAGGGCACTGGCTCCTATGTTGCAAACCTAAGCTAAGGTTTCTGAACATTAAGAAGCCGCACTTGAGAAGGATGCAGCCAACCTGGAGCACATTCAGGGAGCAGTCCAACCCAGCGCCGGAATGGCAAGGCCGGCCAACCAGCGCCATATCTGACAATGGGTTGGGGGCAGTGATGTCATGCACCCACTATGCACCACTACGCGACTACCGGTTCCTAGAAGTTGAGCTGGCCCCGCCCACTCAAAGCTGGCCTCTGCTATTTAACCAGGGAAGAGTTGAAGCAAAATATGTATATACACATCTCTAGAAAGCGAAGCAATAGAAGTTAAATCAACACTAACCACAAGCTGAAGTTATTACAAACATGATCACATCCATGGCAACAGTCATGACCTCACTTCTGGCTTATGACATCACTTCCGGTGGGCGGACCCTGACAAGTGCCAATCAAAAGTGAGTACCTGTTCCTAAATCATTTGGATGACACCACTGGTTGCGGGAGGCTAGAGCCTCCTGCTGCAAGGGAGCATGTACTCCCTTACCGTAGGGAAGGCTCCAGCCTCCCCTATGTGCTCCTCGGATCTGTGTCCAGTAAACAGCAGGCACAGATCCGAGGAGACGGATCCGAGGAATCGGGGCCTTGCTGCCTCGCTGACGGGCTTAGGAAGTGGCCATACGGCCACCTCCCAAGCCCGCCCAGGTCCCACCTAAGTCCCGCCTCCCCCTCCCCCCTCCCACCAATCCCTATCCCGAAATGGGACAGAGAATCCCTTGTGCCGACTGTCGAACGTGTGAACAGTGTCGGCTTCAGAGTTAGAGTTGAAGCAAGGGGCACACTAGGATTGTGCTGCCCGAGAGGGGCCAGGATCATTCTCTTCAGATACCTGAAAGCTGTCTCATAGAAGATCTGGGTGCTCTGCTGCCCAGGGAGTAGAATTGATCTAATGGGCTCAAGCAGCTTCAGGTGACTATCAGAAGAGATTTCTGTAGCAGCAGTTTGGAAATGGAACCAATTGCCAAGGGAAGTGGTGGGTTCCCCCTTGCTGGAGGTCTTCAAGTGGAGTCTTGGGAAGTGCCTTTTGAAGATGCTCTAAAGAGCATTTTCCTGTCTTACTCCTGGGGGTTGGAATAGGTGGCTTTGAAAGTCCCCTTCAACTCTACGATTCTTTGATTCTGTAAGGGACTGTTCATGGCTTTAGGTGACCCCTTAGCTCCCATCTGCAATATGGGAATCATAAAACTGATTCCACCTTTTATAAAGCTTTCGAAGAAGTATGTGCTTTGAACACTTGACTGCCCTATGTACATGCTAGTTATTTTGTTGTTCACCTTGGAGTGGTGTGATGTAACAAAGGGCGCAATCCTAATCTGGAGTTAGGCCGGCACAGTTAGACCAGCAAAGTTTGGCTGGCACAAGGGACACTGTAAAGTATGTTTGGACCACTCTTGGAGTCAGAGAGGCCAGCACACAGACATGCACCACCCTTCTTGACTCTGAGAGTGGTCCAAAAGCACTTTACAGTGGCCCTTGTGCCGGCCAAACTTTGCTGGCCTAATTGTGCCAGCCTAACTCCAGGTTAGGATTGTGCCCAAAATGTGTTTTAGCTGCTGGAGTTTAATCACGGAAAATTGATCCTGTTCATGCCCTCTGGTGGTGGTTCTTCTCCAGACTTCTCATTGTGTACAATTTGGGCAGCAACCAGGTCCCAGAAGTGGCAAATGTAGCAGGTCAGACATGCACATTGCATTAGCATGGCTTTGCAAGTGCTCAGTAAGTGTGTGGTGTGTGCCATGTTTTTAGAGAATGTGATCCCATGAGCAGAGCCATTCTTGGCTCCCAGGGCACCTGAGGCGGGGGCAACATCACTGTCCAGAGCCCAGTGCATCACACCTCCCAGCACTCAGAACCTCCCAGCACTCAGAATCGCTGGGAGGGCAGGGGGGCAAAAAGTGCATGGCGTTTTCTGCACTGCTATGCTTTGCCACAGCCGGCGCCTGCCACACTTGCCTCCCCCCATCCTCCCTCCTCCTAGGCCCATGTGGTCATGAATTACTCTTGGGCATTTGAAGATGCAATAGCCAAGGCTTGCACTGAGGTATTAAGCAATGTGATAAAACAATACACAACTTGAATAGTGTGTAACATGGTTTGGCATTCAATTTCTTAATAATGGGCATTTCATGAGGTGAGTGGGGAACAGAATTTCAAGAATAAGAAACATGATTCCTGTCTAGATTTGTGTCTTGGTTTGTCTGACATTGAATGACTTGCGAAGGAGGTCTGCAGCCAAGTGCATTTCACACTCTATCAAAGTGGGAGGAAGAGCAAATACATTGTCCCAGTACACCAAGCCAAAACTATATTCATGCAAAAACTGCTGTAATGCTCTTTAATATCCATGCAGAACAGACAGGTGTTCTTGCTTTTAACTGCTCATCCCAAAAGGAAGCCCATACATCATAAACATCTTCAAGCTATAGTTATCTCTAATAGCAATACACAGAACTCTATGATATAAGCTATGATAGTCAAAGCAATCTAAAACTTGCATTTGTAGTGTAAATATGCCTTTAGATTCACTCCATTGTTTCTCTTTCTCAGAAGGGCCAACTGACGAATTTCCTTTTGCCCCATTTCTAGCTTCACTTTTGTGGCTAGGTAGCAAGATGGGAACATAAGCATTGAATGTCTTGTTGGACCAGAGCAAGGTCTTTTTAGTTAAGCAGTCTAACAGTCTAACAGAGGCTGGCTGCCTCTGAGAACCTAAGAAGCAGGCTTGATGGCTTTTCCTGTTTATCCCCAGCATCTGGCACTTGGTACAAGAAGGTTCAATTTAAGTGCTTTGGCTAATTGCTATTGATAGATCTCTCCTCCCCCATGAATTTGTCTATTTGGTTTAAAAAGCCATCTATAATAAGGGAAAGGGACACAGAAGCTGGTGGAAGTCTACCCACAAGGCTTTTCATCACTATCTTGTCAAATCCAAATGTCAAAACATTGAGGGTGGCAATAGCATGTACAGCACTGGGTGACAGCAGCTTATCATTCATACGCACAAGAAGAAAAGGCTGCTTCAAAAGATCTATTCAAAATAGGTGGGTATTTTTGTTGTCATCGTTTCTTAAAAGCAAAATATAAGACAATGTTCTTCCACGACAGAACAGCCTGGAGTAAAATTTCATGGCGTGCCAGTATTATAATCTGCAGTCATTGCCACTTTGTTACTGATAGGGGCTGATGAAACATCACTCCAGACTTGATTTGCTATTTATGTAACTGATCGTCAAGTGGAAACCTGAAAGTCTTCTATTCAGTTTGGTAAACATGGGCTTGTCTGTCACCTCTCATTGTTCCTCTTCAAAGTACAGTTGCCACCTTATCTGGCAACAGCTTTCTTTAAGAGCCCTGCGCCTGTGAAGTCATCTTTCACCACCGAAGCCAATGCTTGCTTAGCAGAAGCAGAGACATTCGTCTTTACCTTAATGGTTAATTAATTTTGAAAATGTATATTTCAACACAATAATAATCATAAAGAAAAGAAACTCCAAGATGGACAATGGCGCCGAATGCCCCTTCTTCACATTGACTCCCTGTTTAGTTCTTCCAATGTCATCCAAAACACAGATAACTTTTCTTTCATGAATTGTCCTCCTGAATGATTTATACATGTTGTGTTATCTGAAGCCCTTTCCAGATCCCCTTGTGGGTTCAGCCAGCCATCAGCTGAATAATTGTTAATTTTAACACTATAAAAGGTTCTGATGCCAGAGAGATAAAGCGTTGAAGGGGAGAATTAATTGAAATGTATCTTCTAATCACAGTGGCTTTCCACTTTTCGGTTGTACAAAAATTATACATCGGTTTTGAGGCAAAATGAAATTTACATCTTCGCTGCCCATAAAGCTTCGGGGCTAGCAGGAAATAGATAAGTTAATTGTTTCTCAGGCCCATAAAGGGTTTGACCTGAAAATATTCCAGGGCAGTCTACTGTTCACAGCTCAGAGTGCGCTAGGCAGTCATACATCACATCCTTCCCAAGCAACAGCCGACATAATTGGTCAGGAAATGCCTGACAGTCATCTTTGACAAGAAGGGGGAGGAAGAGAGGGAGAGGGGGGGAAAGGGCAGGTGTGGGAAGACAGACAGATTCAAGTTCTACCATAAATTAATCTAGGTATTAAACATTCTGTGCTTCCGAGAGCTGCCAATAACGATACTGAGATTCGCAGGTATTGAAACCCATGGATTTGGGGCCCACCCCACCCTCTGAACCCAAACAGAGCTGAACTCTGTTCTGGAGGGCAAGCTTAATGGAACCTCCTTAGCAGAAAGGCTTTTCCCCTGTGGCTCGGGGGAGGTAGAATCCACTGACCATGTTCTCTTTCAGTGTATACTCTATTGTGGTATTCGCGAGAAATTTATTCACCCTCTGACCAAGAAATTTCTGAATACTGAGATCCAGGAGATGTCTAGATTGCTACTTACTGGCCGTAATAGTCAGGCATTAAAGTTTACTGCTGGTTTTTTGGTGGCTGCAGTTAAAATACGTGTAGCTTTGCTGGCCCAAGGGAGAGAATAATAACCCATTGAATTTAGGATTGTATTTATTATTTGTTTACACATTTATAAATTTATATACTAATTTTAATTACATGCTTATCTGGATATGTGAATTTACCTGTATATCTGGTCTTTGACTGTAATAAAACTGAACTGAACTGAACTGAGCTGAGCTCCAGTCGGGTCTGGAGGTTTTTTGAGGCTTGCAGAACACCCGTAGGAAACCAGGGGAAACTGGAACTGATATTTTTATGCCTTATGAGGCCCGGGAAAACCAAGGCAGAGCTTCTGAGAAGTTTCTGGGACACCAGAAGTTGCGGGGGGGGGGGCTGTTTCTCAAAACAGCCTTTCTAAGGCCTGCAAAAGCCTCAGAAAACCTTCCCAGACCCAACTGGAGCACAGCTCCAGTCAGGTTTGCAGGTGGGCCCTTCCCAGGGTGGTTGGCACCTGCAGATTATCAAATGCCACAAAAATACAGAGCCTGTTTATGTGCCTGTGGCACCTGTGTCTGTAGTCATGGTGGATTCCGGTGGCTGCCCTGCCCTGCACTCAAGTTCCAGCAGTGCAGGGTACCTCCTGCAGCGGAAATGCCAGCTTGCTGTGGTGTGCTGCCTGGCTTCTGCTTCAAACAGGCAGTGTCGCAGCAGCAGATCCTGAAGTCTCCGTCAGCACTGGTAAGTTGGTGCTTGAGGAGGTGTGGCTTAGGTGGGGAGGGCAGGGGGAGTTTCTGGGCAGGGAGGGCAGGGACTGAGGAGGTGGTGGATCCCAGTGCAGTGACTTGTGCGTGCCATGACCCTACCTCCTCTTTCCCAGGCTGCCCCACTCCTCTTCTCTCCTCGGACACATGCCAGCAAATTGGCTAGTGAATGGCTGCGGAGACCTACAGGCAATCGGGCAGCCTATCAAGGGGTAAGTAAAAAAAAATTAAAAATATTTTTTTTCTTAAAAAGTAAATACTTCTACTTACCTCCTGCTGGCTGTTTGATCCCCTCAATCGGATGCAGCACATGTTCCAACTGGTGGGCTGCATTGGTGCTAATGGTAGGGGACAGCATTTGTCGGTCTGTGAGTTTCAACACAGTTGACCATGGTATACCATAGTTCTGATCTGCCTAGTTGAGATAGAGCTTGGAGGCATCATTTTCAATGACTTGGCTCCTTCCTGAAGGGTAACTCCAAAAGGCTGTTCTGGAGGAATGACTGCTCAACACCATAATTTTGGATGTTCAGGTACTTTTTACAATCATACTTTGTTTAACATACAATCGTGCTTTGACAATAAGCAACAGCTTCTAGTCAAATGTGAGGTCATTTCAAGAGTGAGAAAACCCATACACCTATGTGATTCAGTACTACATTTGACATCTATTCTAATATATCTGGCCTGCACAATTTGTCACTACCAAGCCACACAGAGTGGTATGCCATATGCTCAACAATGTCTGACTTTTTGCAGCCCCAGGCAGGCAGCAAAAACAGGCTTAGTGAGTCCCGCGAAGGTTATTATAAATGGCTAATGGACCACTTTTGGTTGGGCAGGTCACAGGCTGTGTAGGATGAGTAGATTATGAATGGGACAGTAGATTATGAATGGCACTAATTTTAGGATGATTTCCTGCTCAGTGGCAATACAGGGGAGGTGGCAGACCTCCTAGGAGCTTGGTGGGTGTGAGGATAGTGGCAGCAACACTAGGACAATGTCATTGTGCTCCTAGTTTTCCTGCCTTCATTCCAATTCATTTATTGCTTCATGCTGGGGTGGGGATATTTATTTATTTATTTATTGAAAAGATTTTTACCCCGCCTTTATGCCCGAAGGCACTCAAGGCGGCATTACATAAAACTATAAAATTTAACATTAAAAAACACTATAAAAGAACATTAAAACAACATATTCAAACAAAATTAAAAACATAACAATAAAATTTATTTTATACCAGCAGGGTATACCAGCAGGGTGTTGAGTGATGTCATATAGTGAATGGTAGATACAACAAGGGAAGAGAGGTTGCAGTCTGAGGTTGCAGTTTGGGGGGGCAACCACACATATTATCAAGTTTCAGCCTGTCCATAACACTTTAGGAGGAATTGTGTATCATTTAATGAGACCATCTTGGGTGATTTGGCTCAGGCTTGATTTAAATTCAAATGTCAAAGCCAGCATTATGGTAACACAAAATTTCCTGATCTCATGAAACATCCAAGCACAGATTCAAGGAACAGGCCAAGTTATGTCAACTGCCAGGTGGAAACCATAAGCCGTGTGAGCAACAGCAGACGGTACCTTTGAAGATTTGAAAGATATCACATTGAGGATGAAGAGATGGGGCTCACACAGACAGTAATTATGAGTGGTGGGCCCAGAAGGGAGTCCAAGGGGTTTCAGGGGCCAGAACGGCAATGGAGCGGCATTTGGCTCTCCCGCCCAAAATGGAGTGTGGCATGGTAGATGTGTGTGGTGGGGGTGGCACTGTGGGCAGGGAGCCACCACCAGGGGGCGGCGATCATCAACCTGGCTGGGGCAGAGCCTCGGCTGGCTCTGCCACTGGTAAATGTCCAAGCAGAGAAAGAATAAGAATCAAACCTATCTGAAGAACACAGGAACAGAGAAGCAAAACAAACCGAGGTGAGACAACCCAACATGTTGGCCTTCTTAGAGGGCCAACAGACAGATAGGAGAGGTGAAATATAAAAATAAACACACCCCTCATCTGTGCTGAGGTTCTGTTCCCTATAGAGACCTTGATGTGAACCTCATTTCACCACTGGTGTCACTGAAACCAGCTCTAGAAAAAAAATCAGGAGTTTCTTGAGCGCGCAATATCAGGTGTTTACTGAACAAAAGGATAAGATGTTATTGACATTGCCTTTTCATAGAACCTTGAGTTTCCATCACAATTAGTTTAAGTGAAATGACCTTTGAGCCACCTATGCTGCCCTTGGCAAATGTTTGCCTCTAAAGCAAAGCTAAAAAAAAAACAATGGAAAGAAAGTTCTCCTTTTGGAGAGTTCTGGAATAGCAGCAAATTCCAAGATTACAATACCCAATTAACGCTTCAGTATCCCAGACACAGGATCACTGCAGTATTCTAGATACTGTTCTCAGGTTGTGACAGCTTATGGAAATGTGTGCATTTCTTAATTTGAGGATCATTTCATATATTGCATTTTATTAACTATACAGTACAGCTCAGACATTATAGGTGTAAAGCCAAGAATGTCATCTGTACATTTCGTGGATGCATATTTGCAAATTCATGTTTCACAAGCACTGGTCAGGGAGCTGTGGTTTAATGCAACATGTATAAAGTGTGTGCGAAATCTGGGTTTCCTCTGCACAATGTGTGAAATGACCCTAGAAAATATAGTAGATGTTTAGTGTTGGATGTCCTAAATGCTGAGATGCAAGGCCAATTCAATAACATTTCTTGCTTAGGAAGATACTATTTTCCTGATTTCTACCTCAGTGTTGTTTTTCCCTCAAAAGATTTTTATTTATAACTACAGTTTTGGGTCAAGGAAATAAAGTACATAAGGTTTGGGATACAAACAGTAGGTATCCGTCGGCTACCAGCAAATTCATTTTTCTAAATTACACATCTGGTTAGTATATCTCCTTTCAATACCAAATATAAATTTTGTTATACTAGTCAGTTTATTTCTAAAGCAAACATTTCTTTTATCTTCATATTTCAAATTTATCTAACTATCCTTCTAACCACACATAAAATATTTTCCATATGTTTTTAATTCTATCTACATCACCATTTCTAATTCTTTCCGTTAATATATCCATCTCAACCATTTCATAAATTTTATGTACTAACATTTCTACTGTGGGTATATTTACATTTTTCATATCTGTGCATAAATAAGCCTTGCTGCAGTATTAACATGTATCATAATGTGTTTCACTTCTTTACTAAAAATATTTGGTACAATATTTAGGAGAAACAATTCCGGTTCCAGTGGGATAACACATCTCAGCATATTTTGTAATATAGTGCATAAAGGTAAAGGTTTCCCCACGACTGAATGGTCTAGTTGTGACCGACTGTAGGGGGCAGTGCTCATCTCCGTTTCAAAGCCTGTAGAGCCGGCGTTTTGTCCGAGGACAAGCTTCCGTGGTCATGTGGCCAGCATGACTCTACGCCGTAGTGCATGGAACACCATTACATTACCGAAGTGGTCCCTATTTATCTACTTGCATTTTAAGTGATTTCGAACTGCTAGGTTGGCAGGAGCTGGGACAAGCAATGGTAGCTCACTCCATCGCGCAGTCTTGAACTCCCAACCTTCCGGTCGGAAAGCCCAGGAGCAGCGGTTTAACCCGCTGTGCCACCACGTCCCAGGTAGTATAGTTTCTCCCAAAACTTTTTTGCCTTGTTACAGGTCCACCACATATGATAAAAGGTCCCCATCGATTCTTGACATTTCCAACATTTATTATTTGTTCCAGGATACATCTTAGCTAATTTATCTGGAGACAAATGTCACCTATAAAACATCTTATACATATTTTCTTTAAATTATACTTAGTCAATTTAATGTTTATTTTCCAAGTTTGTTCCCAACTTTCAATTTCCACCTCAGTGTTGAAATGCTCAAAGAAAATAATAGTCTGCTACTGGTTCAAGGTGCAAAATACTGGTGCATAATCTTCATTTTGCTATAAGGAAAAAGCAACCAAGATATTCACTAAACTGGGTGTATATTTGGGTCATATTTATTGTACTCAAAAGTGTCGTCTTATTGAGCTCAAAAGTGTCATCTAAAGCTTCTTGCAGCGAAGCTGAAAAATGGTATATGGGCTCAAAAACCACTAAATAGCAAAAGTTTACTCATTACTTAGATGACAAATAATTCCCATTTCTCAACAATCCGCATCTTTAATTGCATTTTCTTCATAAGCTGAATGTAGTTAGGCAGAATTACAATGGAGCAATTGAGAACCAATGATTTTCTAAGCCCACGATAGTAGGTATTTCATCTTGCTTTCAAATCCATATTGTGGTGGGCACTTAGGCACACAATAGCCAAGGAGATATGTCCCAATCAGTTTATAAGATAGGATGAAGAAAATTCATAATGCAGCAACCAGATATATAAATAGAATACAATGAAACCTAATCTACTACCAAAGCTATAATTCAAACCTTTCGCAACACAAGTGCAGAGCTAAACTGGCTTATGAATAAGCACTGCAAGCCACAGACAGAACTATATAACCTTGGCTGCCTCTAAAACCTTGAATTATTGTTGAGCATTTGAGAGAAAGAAATAAAGAAACCTAATGACTGTGTCAGAAACAGGAAATATTAGTAAATACTAATTTGGGATTAAATAGATAACAAAGGAGCAGGTTCCACACCCCCTTCCACTGTCCTGCCAATCCTGGGCATTTTTTCCTTACACGCACACCCCTAATTCTTTTTATCTCTTCCCTTTTTTGTATGTAACAAATAACATATGCTGGGGATGGGAGGCAAACCGTGATTACAGAATGCAGTTTGGCGAAATGCTGTTCTGGCCTTTATTTTGTGTTGCTCTCTTGATATCACAGCAAGAGGGATGAAAAACATGAAAGCAGGGGTAACATTTGCTCAGAGATGCTGGAAGGAGGAAAATGAATGTCACTTAAAAGATTGCCCCAGACTTCTGATTATAAAATATATCTTATGTTCAGACTTTCTACCTTGGGGGAAGACCTTGAGTTTCCACAGGAACTCACCCACCATACCTTGGAGTAGACTGTGAGGGAGACACAGGACACAATCCTAACCAACTTTCCAGGACCAGGGTAAAGGCAATGTAAGGAAACAAACATTCCCTGAACTCCGTAACTGCCCCCAATTGTAGAATGCTGCATATGTCCCATTGGCATAGCTATGTCAGTGCTGGAAAATTGGTTAGAATTGACCCACAATCCATTTATGTGAAGCACTGGCCGAGCCTCTTAGATCTTACTGTTCTCTCTTATGAGCTAATAAGAGGGTAAAGAAAAGATAGAGGTTTCCCCACAACCGAATGGTCTAGTCGTGATCAACCGTAGGGGTGGTGCTCATCTCCGTTTCTAAGCCGAAGAGCCAGCATTTCCGTGGTCATGTGGCCAGCATGACTATATGCCAAGGCGCACAGAACGCCATTACCTTCCCACCAAAGTGGTGCCTATGTATCTACTCACATTTTTACATGCTTTCGAACTGCTAGGTTGGCAGGAGCCAAGGTTGGCAGGTACCAAAAAGAGGGTACCTGCCATGAAAAGGACAGAAGACACCATTCAGCAGTCTGAATGCAACTTTGTTATCCAGTAACAGGAAGAGAATAGCAAACAAGAAACCTGTTATTCTACCTCTGTGTCTAAATACAGTGCCACCAAGAGATGGGCAGCCCGATCCAGAGCTGTCCGCCCACCTGGGAGCACAGCGATAGTGGTAATGCAGGGTGGGAGGGTGGTCTGTTGCACAGACTATTTAGCCAACGCATAAGTGAGGGGCCCCCCCCACGCCATTCCTCCCATCCCACCCAGAAAGGCAGCATCGCTGGCAAGTGGCAGATTCACTGCTTCACACCTCTGTTGTCACCATGGTGCAGCCCCAGCACCGGTGGTAATATCTTTCCGCCAGCATTGGAGGCACTTTATTATTATTATTATTATTATTATTATTATTATTATTATTAATTAGATTTATACCCTGCCTTTTTGCCCGAAGGCAACCAAGGCGGCATTACAACATAAAATATAGAAATTTAACATTAAAAAACCATTTAAAAACAATATTAAAATACAATAAAACAAAATAAAAACAAAGCAATAAAATCTAAAAACAAGAAGCCCTGTGGATCATACGGTATAAAATAACAATGGTGCCTTCTGCGACACCAGCGTGGGCGGTATGCTCATGCCTCTCATGCTGGAGGGCTCTGAATTGGGCCCTGATTCATATACATTAATCCACACAATGTCCCTTACTTTTGTTTAAAGGAATACCTATTAAACAGCTCAGCATTATTGGCCATTTGGTAGTTCAGGTAGTCATTTAGCTCATCTCTAAATCTCAGAGGCTTTCAAGGAAAACTATGGCAAGCAGCAATCTGAGCAGTACCATCACTGTGCATCATATAAGATGGCTCTGGTGGTGGGCAGCCCAATCCTAAACTGCCCAGCTCCCAGAGGAGCAACAGTGCCAAAATGGCTACTGCTGCATTCTGTGGGCACCATGGCAGCTGCTGGGGTCTCCTTGGCAGAAGTTGCAAAATTGTCCTCTTAGCCCAAGTAAAACCCCGGCCCCCACAATGGGCCTATTATGAGTGAATATTCATTCAGTGGCTATTTGGCTGGTGCAGATTGGAGAAGCCCTGTGTCGACCTGCCTAACCCAGAATCAGATGGGAGAGGCCACTGCTGGTCCCACCCCCTGCCCGGATCCAATCTTCTCCTCCTTCACCCAGATCTGCCCCTTGCATGTCTTCCCCCCGAAAAACACCACTGGCTGGCATTGCTGGAACACTGGCCGGCCCCCGCCTGGCGCTGAGGTCCAGCACTGATTGGCACTGGTCCTGCACCATTGCTACCTACTCGCAAAGTGTTGTGAATGTGCTTTATGGCACATTCACAGCACTTTAAGCGAGTGATACATGCATCCCACTGGTGTTATGGGATTCAGGATTGGGCCCTCAGTGTCAATGGAATAGTATTTGAATGTTCCGTTGTTGTTTTTCTTGTATAGTAGCTGGTGTATAACTTGCCTTTTTTCCATCATGGGCAATATAAATGTGGTCACCCAATACACCAGTTGCCACCACTAAGTGCAAAAGTTCTTATTTTGAGTGGTACTGTTATATGCTCATAACCCCTTGGTAAACCTCAGGGGGCAGTTTTTCCCAGGTCAGGCCATATTGGAATGGGATTCTCTCCTGAGCAGGAATGGGTGTTCTGTCTTGTCTTCCCATTAGCAATTCTGCTGGGCTGTAACCATTAGCAAAAAATGGTGTTGATCTGTAGCTCAACTGGAATTCTGTGGCTGTGAATTGGGGTGTGGGTTGCCCAGTCGGTCATTAGTTCATCTGGGATGCCAAAGTGAGCAAGGTATTCTTCACTACAACAAGTAGGATGCAATTCTAACCCACTTTTGAGCACTGGGGTAAGGGCAGTGCAACTCTGAGGTAAGGGAGCAAACATTCTCTCCCCTTAGGATGCAATCCTAACCCACTTTTGAGCACTGGGATAAGGGCTCCATGACTTCCCATCCCCCAACTGCAGGATACAGCACATGCCCCATTGTCACAGCTATGTCAATGCTGGAAAGTTGGGTAGGATTGTGCCTGTATATCAAAGGGAGAAGTGTACGTCCACCACAATTCTAGGCATGTCTACTCAGAAGTAATTCAATGTGACTTACTCCCTTGTAAGTGTGTATAGAATTATAACCCTAGCATAGTAGTCCATGGCAATCAGTGTCAACTTCCCAATTCACACAGGGCTGCCACTAGTTTCTCCAAAATCTATCAGGTAAGAGTGTAGTGATTAAAGTTGCTTTTCTATTCCATCTGCAATAATCACAGGATAAGATCTTGTTCATTGTGTCTTGCCCAATACCAGGTCACCATGAAGTCTGCTTGGCTTACTCATAGCATTTAGTCAGACCTTGATGTCTTTGGTGGATGTCCACGAGATGTGCTTAATAGATTATGGTACTTTAGTTTTCCTTTGCTACTGGGCTTCCAAATTCACTCAGTTGCCTGTGGTCAACAAAGTACTTTCTAGACATTACTGAAGGTCTAGTAATGCATCTGAAGCATTACTAAGGTGTTTGGACCATCCTGATCTGAAATGATGCACTTTTTTAAAAGTTCTAGATTGCACTGAGGAACCATTTGGATCTGATGCAGCCTATTATCAGTTACTGGTATGGAGGAATGTACAGTACAAACATAACCATAATGTCCTCCTGGAAGCTGTCAGTGTCTGTTTGTACTTCATGACAAGGGGTCTGCTATGACCAACATTTTTTTTCCTGGAGTGTTCACTGCTACTAAATTGAATGCCATCGTTCTTAATAGCAGATTTTGACATCATAATGTCACTTAGTCCCAACCCTTTCCTATAACAAAGGTTACAAAGGATATATGGTCTGTGAGGACTCTGAATGGTAGATCACATAGGTAGGGTTACCAGATACAAACTGGGACAGAGTCCCTCTACCTTTAACCATTGCATAGAAGAGGGAATTTGGGCAGGTGCAGCTTTTGAAACCCTTCCGTGATGAGCTGCGCCTGCCCCAATTCCCTCTCCTATACAATGGTTAAAGGTAGAGGCACTCTGTCCCAGTTTGTACCTGGAAACCCTAGGCATTGGTAAAAAGTTGTACATAGCCAAATGTTAGCAATGCTAGCAGCAGGCCCGGCTCTAGTAGTGGTGGGGCCAATGCGGGGCTTTGCTGTGGGGGCCCCCACATTCCCACAGGGTCCCCCATTCACCAAGAAGAGCACTTGTGGTGCCACACACAAAGTCTGCATTGGAAATAGTTGGTGGTGACAGGATGACATCACTCCCAGTTGCTTCCAGGAGGCCCATTTTGGGCACTTCAGAAGCTGAGGCAGGTGAGAGGGCCCAAGGTAAAGCTGCTCTGCTGGCCCCACTGGCCTACAATCCTAAGAGATCATGACTGCAGCAGCAAGCAATATGCTCACTGCACTGGTGCAGGCCCCCCCCAAAGAGTGGGGCCCGATGTGATGACATTGGTCACATTGGCTTAAGGCTAGCAGTTTGCACATAGCATTGTGCTGCTTCTGTAAGACTCCTGGAACAGAATGCAAGTGGTATCCCAATCCATCACAACGCTCCAAGAATTTTGGAAGGTGCAGCTTTTAAACCCTTCCATGTTGAGCTGCACCTGCCAAAATGTCCTGTTCTATGCAATGGTTAAAGATAAAGGCACTGTGTCCAACATTGTACCCGGTCACCCTGCCTCCTTGGGGTAAGGGAACATTTGTCCCTTTGCCCTGGTGTAAGCCCCTCTATAACTCTATATATGTCCATTTTGCCCCAGGAAGGATCAGGCCTGGGAAGGGGGTCAGGCTTCAGGGTGTGTGTGGCTTTCAAACCCGCCCCCTCTCCTGGGACTCCAATCACCCATTTTGATATTCTGCCATAGTGGAGACACCCATTCCCCCATTCTAGTGGAGACTGCCATAAAGCAGCCATCTGCCAATGCAATATGTGTTACATTCACATCCATCTGGCATAGGATTGAGCTGTGAATCATGTAGCATTCTCATAGTCCATAACTGCAGGCATCAGTGCTAACCACTGCAAATTTGTTGGCACCAGCTGGGGCTCTGGAGATCATATCCTTTAGCTTTGTAAAGGAAGTATTTTGGTGGGTCACTCAAAACCATGCAGAAACAATTTTTTTTTTGGTTTGCCAGTGTTGAGATGTCTTGCAAATACACAATTTCCATTCACAGTACACCATTTACCATTCCAAGAAATTCTCTTAGGCTGCAATTCTCTTAGGCTGCAATTCTCTACACACTTTTCCAGGAGTAAGCTCAACTGAGTGCAGTGGGACATATGTCTGAGTAAGCATGCATCGGATCGTAGCTTCAGTTCTGCCATGTTAGTTAGAGCTTCCAGCTATCTCTAAGGTGTTCTGGGTTTTTATTGGCA
This sequence comes from Lerista edwardsae, assembly GCA_029204185.1. Lineage (NCBI taxonomy): Eukaryota > Metazoa > Chordata > Lepidosauria > Squamata > Scincidae > Lerista > Lerista edwardsae. The sequence goes on from JAJKFI010000045.1 coordinate 2,017,028, forward strand.
AACTCACAGGCTCTAACAAATGACTCAATCGTTTCTCTTGGCTTCTGTGTGCTTTTACAGAGGCAAATCCTCTCATTCCTGTTTGAAAAGAAAGGGGGATCAAACTTGGCTGGAACAGTCTTATGTTTGGCAAAGGTAAAGGATTTATAAATTTTGCTGGCTTTTCCCACCAAAACATAAAGAAGTGAATATATATTACTCCTTATAGAGCTTTGTGACTGGTGAAAGCAGGCAAAACTTTCCATTGAAGAGGATTTTAAAAAACTGGAGCTCAAAACTGTGCCATTTCCTAGTCCCTTTAGAAATCTGTGGGTTTGAGTTTACTTCTAAGACTATTCAGTATGCCAAACACAACTTTAATATCTAGTAACGAGAAGGGAAGAGCCATTGGAAAAGTTCTGACTCCACCCTTTGATACCACTAAAGATAGTGCCACCTTGTGACAAATCATATCAAGGCACTAAGCCAGTTTCTAGAAGAAGCCCAAGACTATTCTGCTTTAGCACACTGCACTGAAGATGAACAGATGTAGGCGACTTGTCTTTCAGGAAATCTAGTCTGTTATTACTGGTCTTCTTATTGAGGAATCCCTAAATAGAACCTAAGGGGGACTCTTTCCAACTTGTTCTCTTTGTATCACATTTCCAAGTGCCATCTTTGCAGCTACCACTATCACCAACACTGGCTGCTGTGTGAAGATATGTGTCGCACAGCCCACAGTGGGGCAGCATGGAAGGGGCTTCTCCAGTTGTTGTTGCTGCCGCCTGATCTCTCTTCCACCCTTTGCCCTCCTTGCCCAACCCATACATCTTTTGAAGGGTTTTGTAAGGCGGCTTACCTTGCTGTGTAAGGTACCTTACCTTATCTTACCTTGTTGCTCCTCTCCCTCACTGTAGTAGCCAGTAAGCAACGCTGTCCTGCGAGGACTGGCTACAACGGTGAGGAGTGGAGTGGTTTACACAGCATGGTAAGGTGCCTTGCAACACTTACCACCCCACCCCCCTCTAGAGATGCTATTGGTATCTGTGGCCAATGCCAGTGCCAAGTTTCTGAAGGCTCTGGGCTCCCCGTCACCTCACTGGTGTTGCCTCTGCTCTGCTCTGATTCAGAGAAGAACCTGGGAAGGTGGACCCTCTGAAGGACATGGGCTTGGCCAGTGCCCAACCTGACCAACCTCTGATTCTACACCTATCTATTGCAGTGGAGCCAAGTACCACTTGTCAGACTATGAAGTACCACCAGGTACTTGTTCCATTGAAAAGCACTGCTGTAACGTTTCCTGGAACACCCTTTGAAAACCACTGTCTGGTATGATAACCTCTTTATTGAGCTTACATTCTAATAAGTTAAATGTCCTCAGGTCTCCATAGAAATTGCCCTTCCTATGCAAAGCATTTTCTTTCCTTTCTTTACTGTATTTATGTCAAAAGCAGATGCCACTGAAAAAAATTATACTAGAATTTACAGTAAAATGTGAAAGAGAAAAGAACTGGCTGATCCATCTCCCTTCTTCTCCTTTCACATCATGCCACAATCCTAATCATTGCTCATCATGTGTTGGGAAAGAATGGATGCAAAGTGAATGGAGCCAGGAGGTAATGAATCACTATCCCAACATGTGTTGAAGGATGTATGAGTCTGGTCATTATGGAAAAAAAAGTCTTTGAGAAAAGTGAGTCATAAGACAGTCAGTGGATAACCACTACATTAAACAGGGTGAATCAGGTTTCAAAATACCAAATGGATGTGTTATGTTGAAAATATGGGGTCTATGGATCTGCATTGCATTTTGATTTTGGTGAAATGGTCGCTGATTGCATTTCATGGCCATTCCACATTTGCCATCCCATTTCTCAGAGTGCAATCCTAACCTGGAGTTAGGGCGGCACAGTTAGGCCAGCAAAGTTTGGCCAGCACAAGGGACACCCTACAGTATGTTTGGACCACTCTCGGAGTCAGAGAGGCCAACACACAGATGTGCGCCATCCTCCCTGACTGAGTGGTCAAGGAGTCAGCGCACTTTATGGTGGTCCTTGCGTCGGCCAAACTTAACTGTATTGGTCCCTAACTGTGCTGGTCTAACTCCAGGTTAGGATTGTGCTCTTAATCTTCTTGTGTCTACTTCAGGGTGGTAAGGGAAATAAAAATTGAACTGTGGGGCTATTAAGTAGTAGTGTGCAAGGGAAGATATTTGATTTTGTAATCCATTGTTTTGTTATTAAAATTTTCAGGACATTACATTCTTCTGGGGCAGGAAGAGTATTCGACAAAGTGCCTGCCAGCAGGGAGCTATGTGGAAGAAGTCTTGCTGTCATCACCGTCAAGGTAAGCATTCCTCTCTTGTTCTAGAGGAATTGGAACAGGATGTTCCGAAAAGGCTCTTAAAGGCTTCTGGAACAATTATAGTAACCGCCCAGTCCTATCCAGAGTGTGCAACAGTGCTAGCCCAGCCTCCACTGCATGCTGTGGGCCAGCCGGAGACCAGGAAGCCATGGAGTTGTCAGTAAATACTTTTTGTACTTACCTGCTCTGCAGCTGCTTTGTCCCCAGTGGGCCTGCTCAGATCTGCACCAGTTCTTTGGCTGGTGTAAATCCAAGTGGGTCTAGGTGCGTGCATCAAGTCTGGGGATAGAGAGACTTTTAATGAAGATACAGCAATCCCTCAATTTAAAGGACCTCCATTTAACAGACTTGGGAAATAATGGATATCTGCTTCATTTAAAAACTTGTTATATTTGGGTTTAACAGACTTTTGGCATTAACAGACATCCCTTCCACCATTAGTCTGTTAAATCAAAAATTTACGGTAATACATTTTGGGCTCCATGTTTTCAGGAGGCAATTGGCAATTCAAGGTTCATATTTCTTGCCTTCATTGACTTGAAGTATTAACCTGCTTATCCAGTTTCTTGTTGGGGCTTGGGTTTGGGTGATCTGGCTCAGACACAACACAGATCCATCAATTGTAGCTAAAGGGGACGGGCTGAAAGGAACACGATAAGAAATCATGGCAGAGGCCATTTTCTACCTTTCGTGTCATTTTTGCACCGATTGAATGAAAAAAGTGCGCTTGATCTTTCTAAATTTTTGGCATGTTTCTGGCTCACCTGTGGACTAGGGAATCTCTGTCTTGAGACTCACTCACAGGGTGCATCTGATGTTCTTCAGCATTCTTTGATGAGCAGCTTCTCAAGATGCACCGCGCTACAAAATGGGAATCTAAAGGTGCGAGTTCAGATGCAGCACATTGTGGACTAATTGTCTGTTGCATAGTCAGATTGGGGATGTGTCACAGGGTGTTCCTGCCACAACATCACAGAGGTAGGCAATCTCAGATAATGGAAGACAATATACAATGAGAATACCTGAAGGTGCCATAAGTCTATGTAGCTGGAAGATAAATGCCCTGAACGCACATTCCCAAAGTGAGTTGGGTGGACCTGTGAATGGTGCTTCTTCCCATTGGGCAACCATCTGATGACCTGGCATCTCCTAACTGACTTTTGGCATGGTCTTGGTGGCAAGAACTGATGAGATACAACAGGAGGCAATGTTAGTTGCAGGTCTGGGGGCTTAGGCCAGTCACCCTCAACAGAACCACTTCCTTTGGAAAGAATGGGGTGAATAAGCAGATAATTATCTTGGGGTTCTTCTGTAGGTGCATGAGAACTGTGGTTCATACTGCAGGAGACCTTTCAGACTTAAGAGTTCTGCCAAATGCCTGACCTGGAGCAAGGTTAGACAACATCTTCAGGTTTAAGCCAGGAAAGCATACCTTGCTTATGGCATTCTGGATAGAAATGTAGGATAGTGGAAAAGGAAAGTGCAAACATTTGTGCATCTAAGACTTTCACAGGGCCTTTAGAGTAGCCCTATTCACATAGGGATGTGGTGGCGCAGCGGGTTAAACTGCTGCTGTTGGGCTTTCCGACCGGAAGGTTGGAGTTCAAGAATGTGCAATGGAGTGAGCTCCCGTTGCTTGTCCCAGCTCCTGCCAACCTAGCAGTTCAAAAGCACCTAAATGCAAGTAGATAAATAGGGACCACTTCAGTGGGAAGGTAACAGCATTCCGTGCACTATGGCGTAGAGTCATGCCGGCCACATGACCACGGAAGCTTGTCCTCAGACAAAACGCCGGCTGTACAGGCTTTGAAACGGTGGTGAGCACTGCCTCCTACAGTCGGTCACGACTAGACCTTTACCTTTTATTCACACATTAGATAGCCCTTTAGATCAGTCCAAGATTAGCCCTATTCACACATTGCCATGGTCTAATCTCCCACAGTCAGATGCGGATGCCTCTGAGATGCCCCCAAGTGAGAGATGGTTAACCCTCATCTATTGCTTCTCCCTCGGCAACTGATATTTAGAGGTATGCTGCCTCTGAACTCAAAAGATGGTATCCATCTTGACTAATAACCATGAATAGGCTTGTCTGCCAATATGTACCTAATCCCCTTTGAAAGCCATCTAAAGTAGTGGTCATCACCACATCTTGTGGTGGTGAATTCCACAGACTTGTGCAGAAGCAATTCCTCTTGTCTATCTTAAATTTCCCACCAATCAGTTTCATTGAATTCTAGTGTTGTGACAGGGGGAGGCAGGGAGGTATTTGTGCAGCCAGATGTTTGAGGGTAGACTGGAACAAGAGCTTCTGTGGAATAGCAATAGCAGACTGCACTGAAGATCTAGGCAGACTACAGGTTGAACATCCCTTATCAGGACTGATTGGGATGGGAAGGTGTTCGGATTTTATATTTTTCTGGATTTCAGAATGGGAAATGCTTCCACTTGCTCTTTTCACTGTTAGTCATTTGAGTGTCTGACATTTTTCAGCAATGTCTGTACAGGTGCTCACATCCCACAGAGCAGAGAATAGAACTTACAGCCTGTACCTGCACTATGAGCACAAGACCTTCTAGTGTTCACACTACGAAAAATAAGACTTGGACAAAATGTGGATTTTGGAATAGTCTGGATTTTGGATGTGGTAAGGATAAGGGGTAATCTACCTGTAGTAGATTCAAAAAGTTAACCTTTTAACTGTTATGCTGTTTTTATATTTGGTGGTGTTCTGTTCTTTTACATGTGATCTTCTTGTCCATCTCATTTTAATGGTTTTTAATTTAATTTTAATTTTAATATGTTATTTTAATGGGGGAGATTTGTAAGCCACTTTGAATTTTAGAAAAGCAGTATATAAATCCAATCAATCAATCAGTCATAGTAGAAAAGTAGAAAAGCAGGAAAATGCACAGTGAAGGTATCTAAATACAAAGTGCCAAAATCTGACTGCTGCCTAGGCACCGCGCCCCCCCCCCGCCCAGACCTGACAGGAGCATTTATTGCCAGATGGGTCCTGGGCAAACAAAGTGCTGTCTGAGCATGAGGTTCTGTCTGTCCTGCAACTGGGGATACAATATGACTGCTTCAGCCTTCTGTATGCAGCTGTGAGTGCAGGGCCTGCCTTGTTATGCAGCAACCTGAAACCGTTGCATGGAGCAGCTCCAGACATGTCATGTAGTGGGTACGCGGGGGTACGCGAGTACCCATTCCTAGGATTAGGGCTGGCCCCGCCCATTCACCCACCCACTCATCGAGTCCATTGGCGCTCCGCTCCGCCCCCTGCAATGTTTGAATTGCCTGCACGTTTGAGTTGCCTGCACGTTCTCAGAGCCAGGCAGGCAGGCAGGCAGGCAGCGGAGCAAGGGAGACTGACGGCAGCAGCAGTGTGAGCAGGTAGGCTGCCTGGGGCTCCCTCCTAAGGAGGCGCGGCGGTTCCTGGGTTCCGGCTATGACCTCACTTCCGGTGTGCGGGCCCCGACACAAGTGCCAATCAAAAGTGAGTACCTGTTGCTAAATCATTTAGATGCCATTACTGAGCATTACTGAGCATTACTGGGTACACTTGAAGGGCAGTGATTGAACAAGCCCCCAGCACACCTGACCCCCAATCTCTTCAACCTGCCATTCCTAGGGGCTCAAGTCCCTAGAACAGGGGTTCGCAAACATTTTGGAGGCCTTACAGGCCGCTGCCTGATTTATACATGCCAAGGGGTGTGGCTATAATGGTGATTGGGCAGCAGTGCTCCTTGCCCCTGAAGTAGCAGTTGGTTTAATCCTTGGTGCACATTGCCTAATCTGCCCTGTCTGTTTCATGTTCCACACAAAATGAGTCATATAACCCAATGTGAGCCATGGACCTACCAGTGTCCATGGGACAACCTCATGCCCAAGAGAACCACTGCTCTTGATTAGGTTCTGTAGTGCCTAATCACTTCGGCCTACCTACTTGTGGCTTAAGAAGCACCAAGTAGACAGGGAAAGGTGATTTGAAGCCTGTCCCTTTCCCTTCATCCTTCCCTTTTTTGGTTGCAATGAACAGGAGTGGGTTGTCCATTTCAAAGGGGAAGGTGATGAAGATAAGGGAACACCTGGTCATTTGCCCGCCCACTCTTCCCTCTCACCCATGTGTGGTACATGCATGCAGTACCACATTTGAAGTGGGCTTCAGCCTGTGTCAGCATACTATCTCACCTGTGTGACTGTTCTTACAAGAGGAAAAATGCAGATCATGTCCTCTGGCTCTAGTCCCTATTATTCTTAGCAGTATAATGATGGGATCCTATAGAATAGGGTCCTTTTACATAAAATGTGCTCCCTAAGATAAAAGGGATCTGGCAACCCTGGAAAATATGTGAAGGATTAATTGATGATATGGACATCATCATTGGAATAAGGTGAGGGTTATCTTTATGAAGTCAAGGAAAGGTTCCTTTTGCACAGTTGCTCAGAACCCTGTTACATCCTGTCAAAGGGAGAGAAGATGGGGGAAAAGGTGAGGTGGGCCCAGTGATGTCATGCAGGGGGAACACGGGGGAACTCAGTTCCACTACTTAAAATTAGGGCTGACTCCGCCCACTTCACTCTCCCTCCCCCCCCTCCCAATTCCTCTGCAAAGAGCTTTTCTTCTTGGTTGGCCGGCACTCAGAGGGTTAAAGGGAGCGACTCCGGATTCCTAGGGGGGCGAAGGCAGTGATGTCATTCAGGGGGAACGGACCAGAACGGGCGTTACGGATCCTAACGGGCTCCGTGGCTGGTTCCGGGTTCCCAACAAGTGCCAATCAAAAGTGAGTTCCTGTTCCTAAATCATTTGAATGACACCACTGGGTGGGCCCATAGAGTTTTGCTGAGCTGTTAGTTTTTTATAGCTCTGTTCTTGATTCTTTTTCATGTTCAGTCCTGTGAAGGTTGATAACATAAAGATTATTTTTCTCATTTGGCTAGAATCGCTTCCATGATTTTTAAGAATGCAATTTGTGTTAAGATACAGACATCTCTAAACACTTACATAAGGAATTGCATGCAAGCACTTTGAAGTGTCTCCTGGTCCCTTTCTTTTTTATTTTAGAGTGTGCGTGTGAATGTGTGTGTGCGCAAGCACATCCTATACTTTCAAATTTAATATTCTGCAACTGTTACAACTTTTCTCCCCCCAATTAAAAATAAATCAACTTAAATGCCTAGAGGAAATCTGAGTGTTTTAATTCATTGTTTTGTCATAAAACCTCATGTGCTAGGAGCCAAAATAAATTATCCACCTTTGCTCTTGGAACTCAAAAATATAATGGGAATGTTTTGTTTTTCTCTAAAAACAAAATAGCATATGAATTACCTGTTAATGGATGAAAAGATTGGGCTTAAGCATACAACAGGCAAATGGCAATGTTTCATTTCTCTGGGTTGGAGCAAAAGCAGAGGTGGGTCATAGAATCCAGCAAAAGAGTCCTAGCATTTGTGCATTGATGCATGTGCTAAGCCTGTGCCTATTTACTGGTATTTGTCCCTGCTGAAACACTTTCCCTATTTTTCCTCCTGGGTCAATGTTTTGCAAAGTATATATTTTATGTTATTTCTTCCATGGAGCTCAAAGCAGCATATGTAGGACTCTCAGGGCAATATCCTAACCTGGAGTTAGGCTGGCACAGTTTGGCCGGCACAAGGGACACCATAAAATATGTTTGGACCACTCTCAGAATCAGAGAAACTAACACACAGATCTGTGCCATCCCCCCCTGAGTCCGAGAGTGGTACAAGCGTGCTTTATGGTGACCCTTGTGCTGAGCAAACTTCGCTGGCCTAACTCCAGGTTAGGATTGTGCCCTGAGAGTCCTACATATGCTGCTTTGAGCTCCGTGGAAGAAATAACATAAAATAAATATATACTTTGCAAAACATTGACCCAGGAGGAAAAATAGGGAAAGTGTTTCAGCGGGGACAAATACCAGTAAATAGGCACAGGCTGAGCACAGGCTGAGCTATAGGAAAACTCTTTGATGGGCCATCTGACAAGCTGTTATGTAGAACTCCTAAACTGCAAGTGCCTCTTTTGGGCTTGCATAAGGTGGGTTCATGCTAACATGGGAAGGCACCTTTACAGAGGTGTGCCCTGGTGTGTGCCTGGAGGGAACTATGCCACTATTGCTGTGTCATCAGTCCTGTTGATTTATCTGAACAGCAGGCAACTTGCTTTCCCAAAGCTGCTGGAAAAGAAAGCTTTGCTCTGCTCCAACTTCTGGTTGCCCAGGGACTGCAAACGCAAAGAGAAGTACCCTATTGGCCAAAGGACTCTTTTGCCATGCCATGCTCTTTGTATGCTTAGCTGGTGGCAGGGGTGTTTTTGTTCGTCAATTATTACTTCTGCGATTCGTTGTAAGCCATCTTGAGGGCCATTCATTCAGATGGTGGGGTAAAAATTCTTCAGATAAAGAAATAGTCATCATTGAATAACCTTTGTATATGAGGGGAATAGGGGCATGGTGGCGCTGTGGGTTAAACCGTTGAGCTGCTGACCAGAAGGTTGGCAGTTTGAGACCACACAACAGAGTGAGCTCCCATTGCTTGTCCCAGCGCCTGCCAACCTAGCAGTTCAAAAGCACGTAAAAATGTGAGTAGATAAATAGGCACCCCTTTGGTGAGAAGGTAACGGCGTTCCGTAGGCCTCGGTGTATAGTCATGCTGGCCACATGACCGCGGAAACTTGTCCTTGGACAAATGCCGGCTCTTCAGCTTAGAAACAGAGATGAGCACCGCCCTTTACAGTTGGTCACGACTAGACCATTCGGTCATGGGGGAACCTTTACCTTTTTATTGAGGGGAATGGATGGTCCTCTTTGTAGTGTCTGATCGGTGCTGGGCCCATTCACAGGCTGCAGTGATGAGCATGTTTGTGCAAACCAGGCCTTTATGACTGGCAGCTGAATGCATGAACTGAAATGCCACCGAAAATGATCATGTGTAAGACGAAATGGGAGTTCTGTCTGTGGTATTTGACCTGGGATGGGCCCATTCACATAATCTGGGCTACTGCAGGAGGCTGCAGTCATCCACCAGTATTGCTGAACCAGCCGTCAGTGGAGCGGCTTGAGCTCAGCTGAGTGAGTTTTCCTCCCCTAGTTGGGATTCTCTGACATCAGCGATAATGTGGCTGAAGCGAATGTGCAGCGCTCATAAATGCTGAGGGGGGATAAAGAAAGAAAACCATACAAATGAGGAATGCAGTCTTGCAAGTGTGTTTAAGGGCCTGGCAACTTTTGACAACTGAAAGTGATGTGGAATTGGTGGCGGAGACCTGCACAAAGAAAAATGTCAATGTTGAAGGGAGTGTATGGAAAGGCTTTCGTGCACAAACAAAGCAGCAAAAACACAAAGTGCCTGCCTCTTGAAATAGCACAGTGATAAGTCTATTGAGCGTGTGAGTCATCTTTTCAGTTAGTGAGAATGATTAGGTGCAGATCGCTATCAGGAAAACCACTATTCTTCTAATACGTTCTAAAATCTCTCACGCTTGCCAACTTATTATTACATTCAAATTGCCAAAATTAGACGGGATTGCGGCTTTTTGCTTGCGCAGAAGTGTTCTCAATACTATTACTAATAAAACTTGTTTCTTTAAACTATGCCCAACGATGACAGGGGAGATCAGACAGTGCAGATTAATTTTCTCTTCCCCAGATCTTAGAAGAGAGAGAGCAGCATCAATTGTGAATGAAAAAACAGGGTTTGGGGCACTAAGCCAATAGCAACCACTCACCAACGACTCATAGCCATTCTAGTAGTCGCCCATGTGATTGTCGGTTGTGCGAAATAACTTATTCAAGCCAACTGTTGCAATTTCCAGGGAGAGTTTATTAATTTTTCTTTTTTAATCTTTGACATGGTAATGGATCTATTCATTAGGTGACTAGCAAACAAAATGAAGGACCTGGATTTAGGTTGCGTCATGCGCTTCAGATGCAAATCGACTCCTTGCACAAGACGACTTTCTCATTATTCCCCGTAATTATATCGATACCATTGCATCATTGCAAGAATTAGCACATAATAAAGATCATGTTAACCAAGCATCAAAGCAACTGAATTCATTTAAAATCATCCACTCCTAATTAATAATTTTCAAGGGTCTAAAGTAAGAGCTTGATAGATGTCAACAGGAACCAGGTTCTGCTGAAGTCAGTGGGAAATCTCGCAGAGGCTCAAGAACAAGATTAATATAATTGTGGTGTCTAGGTAGTAGAGAGTATGAAAAGTAGCAGATGGCTTGGAAGCATTATCTGTGACAGCAAAACCGTGAAGCCCTTGATGGAAGCGACAGCTTTGTCACTGCTTCGAAGGAGCAGGAACCCAGCAAATGCATGAGCACCATTTTTTTATTGGGGGGGGGTGAGTCCAAATGTGGTTGAATCTCAATAGGGTTTAAAAGCCATTTCTTGGATATGTTCGAAATATAATTGCAGAAAGCGGCAGGGTATCTTAAGATCTATCTGTTGTGGTTAAAAAAAAATAGCTCATAACAGTAGCAATGTTAACAATACAACAGTGTTTCTTTTTGAACTCCTCTTCTAGATTTACATCACTGGGCCGGTGGTGGGGGAGGGGGGGAACCGGCATCCGTTCTATATTCCGCAGATGAATGAGCAGGCACTCTTCTGTTGAACTGACTGAGGGTCCACTCCTATCCAATATTCCAGTGCTGATGTAGCCATGCCAAAGGGGCATGTGCTGCATCCTGTGATGGAAAAGCAGTCATGAAGACTTCCTCAAGGCTAGGGAACATTTCTTCCCTTACCTTGGGACTGCAGTGCGGTTGCATTGGTCCTAGAAAGTTGGATAGGATTGGGCCCTTATTAGCTATCCAGCCCTAGCATTAGAAGTCAAACAGAATCGCCATGACCCACGTCCCAAAGCCACATATACAGAAAAACAAGGACAACGTTGCAGCTCTTTCTGAGCTCTTTCTCACCAAATGAAAACTCTTGGGATGGGGGAAGCCCAAAGGTTTGATGGCCACACATCCAATGCAAGTCAATAAGGCTGCAATTCTATGCACACTTTACTGCAAGTAAGCCCCATTGAACACAATGGGACTTACTTCTGAGTCCTACAATTGTTTAGTTAGGTCCACCAATCCATGGAAGTCTTGTGTGATGGGAGGGAAAGGCATACCACCTACCTATCCTGCTTCAGGTGCATTAAGTATTATTTTCAGTTAACAAATATTTATGTCCATAGGAAAGCATTGTGAAGAGTTGCTGTGTTGCTGACCTGAAAGTCACCATTCTTCATGATGGATCTTTAAAGAGAGACTTTAGCGTGAATCTTTTACATTGAAATGTATCAGTATGTTTGTAAGTATATTTATACCTGCCTACTGAAACTAACAGCATGCATCCTATGAAGTGGACCCTAGTCTACGAAAGCTTAGGCCACATTAATACTGCAAGCCTAGTGATATCTACTTAGAAGTAAGTCCTATTCAGCTCATTAGGAGTACTTCTCATGTAAATTCACATAAAGTTTTCAGCTTTCATTTGCTAGCCTTGAAGATGCCATAAGACTGTCACTTTTGCTGCAACAAATCAACATGGTTGCTGCTCTGGAAGTTGGCTTTGGTCACTGTAGACTCCCCTGTAGTGTAAATGAGGGTTGGGCGTGCCGGTGCCATTCCAGGAGAAGAAGAGACAATTACAGGTGGATTGTTCCTCTTTCTGGTTCTCCTCTCGGCCTTTGGACTGCAGAGTCTCTAGTAGCTACCTCTCTGGCCTGAACATGCTGCTGTTGAATACCAGGTGTTCTGCCAAATTCCCTGCTGGGCCTCCCCAAGGGCCCCAATGCCCACACTAGGCTAACTAGTTTCCCCTCCAGAGCGGCCTCAGAGATAGGCAAGAGGGAGGGGGTTCCGTCACCCACTGGGCCTCCTCTCTTCCAGCAGCTTTGCTTGGAATCACCGGCTGGCCAGCCTCCTCCAGACTGCTCTCATCACTGGCTTAGCTCCAAACTACTGTAAGTGTCGCACCAACAAATTCCACCACCAAACAATAGGCAGTCAACTTGCCTAAGCCACAACTGCCTCCTCCACTTGGCGGCTCCAGGGGCATGGCAGCCTTACAACAGTTCCCCACAGTTACTCCCCACAATAATCTTACCTTATCCAGTCCTTTAACAGTCAGTCCATCCAACAGCCACTTTCCTTCCTTCCTACACCTGCCCAGTGCTGCACCTACCTGGTGCTAATCACCCTTCCTTTATCCAGTCCTTTAACCATCCATCTAGCACCTACCTGGTGCTGAACCTACCTGGTGTTCCCTTACTGCAGCTCCTGCCTCCAACTTTATACTGAGGCAGGCCAATCGGCATCTGTTGCTGGACAGACTTTACCATCAGCCACACCCATCTGTACTTGTGCTAACCTCCCTTCATAGCCAGAGCCCTCATCAGCCTGCAGCTGTGTTCCTGCTACAGGCAAAGGCCTTGGGGGTTAACCCTGTAATCCCCGGCTTATTTGGACAAGGGGCCACTGCAGATACCATTCCCTATCTCCTCAGGATATCACCTGCCTTTTTCAATACACCAGATCAGTGAATAATAAAGCCACTCTCCTACAGAATTTATTTTCAGTGTGAGGGTGCTGCCTTGGCAAATATAATGGAGACCTGGTGGGACAAGGTTGGGGTGGGTGGGTCTCGTCCAACTTTGACTTGAGGACTTCTTTGTGAAGCAGCAGGGTGGGTTTGACCCTGTTGGACAACTGCACATGCAGCCAGTTCATGTCTGAGCTCAATTCAGAAGTGCTGCTTTTGACCTTTAAAGCCCTTTATGACTTAGAACTGAGGCCTTTAAGGACCCCCTGCATGAGAAAGCCCACCCTCTGGCGTCATAGGGGGCCCTTCCTATGATTGCCACCAGCCTATGAGGCCACACTGGCAGAAATGAGGCCTTCTCTCAGCAGCACAACTATGGAATTCTTTCCCTATTGAACTAAGAATGGAACCCATCCTATTAGTCCTCTGATTTCCACAGGTCTTTTACTTAGTCTTGCATAGTAGTGCTGTACTAAGTGAACAGGCATATTTATGTAAACAAATCTATATCCCACCTTTCTCCTTAAAATAAGGAATCGAGGAGGCTAACAAGCAATCAAAAATTTTAAAACCATAAAATGTAATAAGTACAGTACAACCAGGTGTATAAAACATCAGTTAACATAGAACAACAGTAACACAGCAGAAACAAAGTGTGATAAAATAATTGCAAAGAAGACGGCACAGGATGGGGAATGATTGTGTGAATCCACAGTCAAGCATGTAATTTGGGAAAAGCCAAAGCAAAAATCAAATCTCTTTTCAAAAGGAAGTGAGTACAATAGTTGCAATAGTCAGCTAGAGGTGCATTCCCAATCACTCAAAATTTCACACACAGGCCTCCCTGAAGTTTGGAGTGGATGATGCAGTCAGACCTGGAGAATTAAACTGGCATGAGAATTAAACTGGCTAGTCCTCAGTGGCCTTGAGGATTCAGCACTTATTTCCTGGATTAAAGGAAGGCCATTTTGGGACTGAAACAACATTATAGCTATAATGTTGTGAAATTATAGTTATTTGGAATTTATATATTCTCAAAGTGGTTTAAATAGCAAAGGGCAATTTGTGTCATCTAAAAAGAGACACAAAAAAGAGAAAATGGAAGAGAGAAGCTTCCCTAGCATCTCTGAATACGGAATGGAATGGAATTCCTCCCTGCCTCTTCCTGGTAAAACAGCTATCACTTTAAAAGGTGCTTCTTGCCCAAAGGTCCGATCCAGGTAGTCTGTAGAAACAGGTGATCAGACTAGAATGTAATCGACAAATTCAGAAGACAAATGCAGCTGTTTCCTCTCTTTTCAAAGCCTATTCAAGTAAACAGCTGTATATGCAGAAAAAAATTGAAGGCTCAAACCATCGTGTTAGTCATCTTCAAGGGAAAGTGGTCAGTGATCTCCTTCCTTTGACAATATTCTCTTTTCCATGATCGCACTTTTACCCTTCTCATTGCCTAAAATAATGGGAGGAAGTTGTATTTTACTGAAACAGAGCAGGCGAATTTAGAAGGAAGCAGTGGATTGAACGACGCGCGCACTTTGTAATGAAGAACACGGCGGCGGAAGCCAATAAAATCCCAAAGTGACTGAAGGTTGACTGCAGCTGCAGCAGCTCCATTTGAATTTGAGACTGAAGCCCTCTTTCCCTCCTCCCCGAACTTGAGGATGCTTAAGATTTATCTTTGACGGAAAGGGAAAGGTTGTAGTAAAGGAATTTGTAAGGGCAGAAAGGGGCAGCGCTGGGTTTGATTTATGGTTCTGAAAAGTGATTGGCCAATCTCTCTCTCTCTCTCTCTCTCTCTCTCTCTCTCTCTCTCTCGTATTTATCTACAGTATTATTTCTTTCTCAAGAAATCTAATCTTCCTCCTCTCTTTCCAAAGCTTGGATCTCCCTGCGATGCAAACGCAACTTTTTATTTCCAGGTTCGCCCTATTCCCTTCGCTCTGCGGCAATGGATTTTTGTTCCCTTTTTTGGAAACAGGCTTCTCCGCGGCGCAGATGGTTGTTGTGTTTCACAAGGTGGGCTTTGTTAAGGATTGGCTGAGGGGGGGGCAAGTGACGCCCCCTCCCCAGCACCCTTGTTCCCTCCCGGTTTCACTCTCATAAAACGAAGCTGAAGAAGCCAATGACACAAGCGCTCCATTGGTGTCCACATTAATCAATCTGACACGTCCATTCACGCCGTGGCCACGGGAAGGGAGTGTTAATCTTGGGTCTTTTCTGATTCTTGAAGGGTGTAGCATTTTGCCATATGCTGGTACTTTGCAGATCGAGCTCTCTTGGGGCGAGGGAATTAGTCGATCCTTGGTCTTCTAGGTATATGTGGCTGCTTGTCCATCCGTTTAGACAAGGGGGACAGGCAGACAAATTAGATACATTGGATCGCTAGAGGGAGGAGGAGACAACTTGTACAGAAAGAAAGAAAAGATTTTTTGGGTTAAAAAAACAAAAAACAAAATGGGTAGTACGATTGGCTTAGGACAGAACTAGAAATGATCCCCATCCTTCCCTGTTTCGTGGGGGGGGAGGGGCGGGTACTTGCGAAACACTTAGTAGTCCTGACTTCCCATCCTTGATTATTAACTGGCATCACAAGGAAGCAGATTTGTTCAATTCACTTTGTGAAGCATCTGATTCCTTCTAGCACCTCATCCGACTGGACCCTGAAGTCAACTGGAACCCCACCTAAATCTGCTGTTCGCCTCATTAATTAACTGCAAGTGTGTGTGTGTGTGTGTGAGAAGAGATCTTAGGCATGCAGTGCGATCATACTCCTGTTTCCTGGAAAATAACTACCATAAATACAGTAGAACGTACTGACTTCTTAAAATAGAAATGTGGATTCCGACGTTCGTGACACACGACTGGCAACATGAATGGGAAGGAGCCCCCAATATTGACCGTGGCTGAGACACAATCCAGGCAAAGTTGACATGTTAGTTGGCAAAGTTGCATCCTAGACATGTTTCCTCAAAGGTAAATCCCCCTGAGTAAGGGGACCGACCGCTCTCAAGTAAGCCTTGTACAAGATCGTAGCCTGATAGGGTGTCAAAGGGTCAAAGACGTGTTTAACTTGCTTCATTGAAATCAATTGGTCTTTAAAGTGTCCAACTTTACCTAGATCATTCTCATGATTTCTTCGATCCACTCTCCAAAATAAGGTTCCTTGTCCCGACGTCCACTTTCTGTTACGGTTATATTATTATGAAGGTAGAGTATAAGAGAAGATCGGTGTTGTCCTTAGGCTGACCAACGTTGTGCCTTTTGCCAGGCAGTGGTAACCTTTCTCTCTTCCAGCTCTGTTGACTGACATTAGCAAGGTGTATTTAAATACTAAGGCTCCCAGATACGGAGCTGGTCCGATGGTACATGAAAACCGAAGCCAATGCGACGTTTGGTGTCATGCCACCTAAGGCAACTCCACGATTCCTTGCGGTGTGCGTGGGTCCGCAAGAATTATATTAGCCTTGAAAACGACGATGGATGAAACCGGAGGGGAGATTGTGAAAGTCCCAGTTAACAGCCCAACCAAAGTTCCAGCGAAGCCAGAATATAAGTAAATGAGTGAACAAATGAGTAAATGAGTGAGCGACTATACCTGTTTAAATCAGGAAACGTCGCTTTATTGGGATATGGATCGGGCTGACAGGTGGAGGTTACAATCTTGCACTTTATTCTTCTGGAGCGCTACTCAAGAGTGGATAAGTATGTGTCACCGTGCAACTGTGGGGTCTTAAATGGGGGGGGGGGAGGGCGAACCCACACCACAAGGGATGTCATAGATATCCGACAGAAAATGCTTTCTTGGAAATCAAGGTCCCATCCATTTTAGAGGGGTGCACTTTTTTTGAACTTAGGTCATTGGCAAAACGTCCCTGCACATTTCCGAGTAATAATGTCGTCGTCCCCACACACACAAATAAGTGTCCCGAAACTAACTGTAGCCAACCTTAGAGTTTTAGCTGTCCTTTGATCGAATTTTGGACCAAACGATGGAAGAAAATAAGCCGTGGCTGATTTTCCCGTGTAAATGGTTGCACGACCCAGTGCAAACGTTCTGGGTGAGTGGGGGAGGAGAGGTAAACGTAATTTAGAGCCCAATCCTATCCGTGTCTACTTGGAAGTAAGTCCTATCGTAGTCAATAGGGCTTACTCCCAGGTAAGTGTGGATAGGATTACAACCTTAAGCATTTCATTTTTTGCGTGTGTTTATGCCGTACTCGCCTCTTTGCCCCGCAGCGGGCAGCGGGTCTTGTTGAGCTACGGCTTTCCTCGTGTCCTACTAATTGAGTCCCTATGGGTGGGATGGACTGGGTGCTTTTCACGGCTTCTTGATGCTTGTCCCCTCCTCCTCCTCCTCCCCCCTCCCCTCCACCACCATCACCAGCGGCAGCACCCCTCGTCGGATGTATCGGAGTTCTGCGATCGCAGCAAAATAAACTTCCCCCGTCCGTCAATCAGCCCGGGCTGTGTTTTGTCTGGCCGCCTCTCTCCGGTCTTTCGCAAGAGAAAAAGAGTTAATGGTTTCTTCCTAGCCGGCTCCTTCCACATACCACAAAGGTAAGTCAAAACCGAGCCCGCCGAAGACGACTTTGAAGCAAGGCAAGCGAGTTTCCCACAGGCGGGGAGACAGGCCAGCCAACATCGTAGCAACAAACAGATCAGGGGCTTGTTCAGGTCAGACGACTCGAGACTCCCAGGTGATCGGCCCCCGGGTGGTTGCCGAGCCCTTCCCGCGCCGTCAATTTCAAGAGCTATTTCTGAAGAGGGGCGGTGGGCTGCACCCTCGCTGGTGGTTTAGGCAGGGTTCCCCCGGCTGGGACTTAATTGCCAACTGCAGGGGAGGGGGCTTCTGAGAGTCTGCGTGACCCAAGGGCAAATACAGAAGGACAGACAGGCCATTTCCACGGGGCAAATCCTCGGTGTGGGTGGTTCATTTTGGTGTGTCTGTGGGGCACCCAAGAGCCTGACTCGCCTATTACCCGGAGAATATGTCCAAAGAAACTTAGAGCCCAGTCCTATGCCTGGCTACTCAGATGTCAGTCTCCTTATAGTGAATGGAGCTTACTCTCAGGTAAGCGTGGCTAGGATCGCAGCCTTCGGCTGCAGTCCTGTTCACGAGGGAGGAAGTCCCATTGCGTTTGGTTGAGGCTTACGCCTGGGTAAGTGGGCACGGGACTGCACAGTCTGCAGGGATTGGCGCCCCCCGCGTCCCAGCGCAGCGTGGCTTTGCTGTGTGCCTGCTCCGTTCGTTGCCGGGAAAGGGAAAAAGAGCGAAAGCAATGACTTGGGGGCCGTGGAAGAGGCGCCGCCTGAAGCCCGTCCATTCTGGCCCGGCTGCGGCGGCTCAGGTGGGACCAGCCCCTCGGAGAAGGGAAGTCCCTTCCTCTTTCACCCTCGCCTCCTCGGCCCGGACAGCAGCTGATTCCAGAAGCTCCCCCGTCTGCTCTTCGGAGCGGGGCCAGGTGTGGAGGAGCCGGGGTCTCAGGCGCGGCGCGAGGTGGCCATTGCGCACGCGTCCCTTCTGCCCTGCCGCTTGTGGCAGAGAAAGCGGCCGCCTCTGGTCTCCGCCCCTCCAGGCTGCAGCGTAGTGAATGGGAGGCGGAAATGCGCCTCTATCTTTAATCAATGGGGCGAGGACGAGGGAGGAGGAGCCAAAGGGCTCCGGGCAGCGCCGCCCATTCACTAGCCTGACACCCCGCCTCCTCCGCCTCCTCCTGCCCCCAGATACACAGTCTGGCCACGCACCATATAGGCAAGGCTAATGCCGTCGCAAAGACACAGGGAGCCGCGCTAGCCTCTCGCAGACAGCGCAGACGGGCGGTGGGCAAAAAGGGAAAAAGCGAGAGCGAGACACTCGAGGGCCTTTTGCATCCGGATCCTCCACTTTCGGCTCCCGCCGCTGGAAGCGTTTCTCTCCTCCCTCCGCCCCCAAAGCTCTCTCCGCGAAAGCAGTCCCGGGAGGGGGGAGCACAGGGAGGTGGAGTTGAGCAGCCGCGTGAAACTTGCCCGAAGTTTGTTGCGGAGGCTGCGGCGGGGCGATCGCGAGAGGCAGAGGCAGGAGCCGGCGGGGAGCGCGCCCGGATCCGAATACCGACGCACAAGCCCGCCCGCCCGCCGGCGGACTCCGTCGTCCTCGTGCCAGACTGCAGGTGGCAGGCGCTCGCCCCGTGGGAATCCGGGACAGGCGAGTTCCTGTGTCCCGACGGAAAGCCAGCCTGGGGTCCGGAACGAAGGGAAGACGGGGGATTCCGCCACCTGCTCCGGGAAGGACCCTGGCCAGCGAGGATGGTAGGGGAGGACGCGCCTTGCTTCGTCTCCACGTAGAAGGAAAGTTTGCTGAGAGGCAGCGGGACGGGGACAGAACAGACCTGCCGAAGGTTCTCTGCTCCCCCTGGAAGCGGACAGCTCCCCGGACGTGGGCTAACGATCCGGATCGACTCTAGATTTGCTCGTTTCATTTTCTTTTTGAATGTTTTGTTTGTTGGCAACGTCGGGGTTTTCTATTGTCGACTTCCAGCAATGCTGCCGCTGGTGACCACTGGCTCGTTTCCTCTCCTCCAATCGGCTGTCAAATGCCCCAATTCCCGCCAAGGATAGACGCGATTCGGACTTGGGTTTTTCACAGGGCACTTGGCGCTCGCTGGAGTGGGAGAGTGAAAAAAGAGGAGCGGCGCGAAGAACCGACGGCCCCGCAAAGGAGCACGATCCTGCTGGTCCCGTTGCCAAAAAGACACTCGCCAAGCAACCGCGCTGGGGGTTCGCGCAGAGAGTCGGGCTTCCGCGTGTGGGGGGACGCTCCCCCGCCGTTGGGCTTCGCAGCTGTCCAGAGCGGAGGAGCGCGGCGTGGCCACCATTGATTTCCTGCGGGTGGCTCGCAGCGACGGGCTGGGCGCTGCCGCTGCCGCCGCCGCCGCCGCCGCCGCCGCGGGCATGGCCAAGCCGGTGGACCACGTCAAGCGGCCCATGAACGCCTTCATGGTGTGGTCGCGGGCGCAGCGGCGCAAAATGGCCCAGGAGAACCCCAAGATGCACAACTCGGAGATCTCCAAGCGGCTGGGCGCGGAGTGGAAGCTGCTGAGCGAGGCGGAGAAGCGGCCCTTCATCGACGAGGCCAAGCGCCTGCGGGCCATGCACATGAAGGAGCACCCCGACTACAAGTACCGGCCGCGGCGCAAGCCCAAGACGCTCCTCAAGAAGGACAAGTTCGCCTTCCCCGTCGTGCCCTACGGCCTCCCCGACGCCGTCGAGCATCACGCCCACCCCCTGGGCCCGCACCACTCCGCCCTCAAGGCCAGCGCCCTCCACAGCCACGAAGCGCTGCTGGCCAACCCCGAGAAGGCGGCGGCTGCGGCGGCCGCCGCTGCAGCCCGCGTCTTCTTCCCTCCCTCGGCGGCTGCGGCGGCTGCAGCCGCGGCAGCGGCCGCCGCGGGCAGCCCCTACTCGCTGCTTGACCTGGGCTCCAAGATGGCAGCGGAGATCTCCTCGTCCACCTCGTCGGGCTCGGGCGGAGGCAGCTCGACGGCCGGGCTGCCCTACACCACCTCCTCCTTGGCTTACCCGACGGCGGGAGGCGCCTTCCACGCAGCCGCCGCCGCAGCAGCCGCCGCCGCCGCCAGCGGGGGCCACACTCACTCGCACCCGTCTCCCGGCAACCCGGGCTACATGATCCCCTGCAACTGCAGCGCCTGGCCCAGCCCGGGACTCCAGCCCCCGCTGGCCTACATCCTGCTGCCGGGCATGGGGAAGCCGCAGCTGGACCCTTACCCCGCGGCCTACGCGGCGGCTCTATGACCTCCTGCCCCCCCATGGACCCCTGGACGGAGAAGGCCTGGGGGGTCTGGGGGCTGGGCGCCCTTCCCGGGGCTCGGACTCTAGCAGACCCGGCCAGAGGACCCTCCCTAGCCGGCTTCTGCCGCCGGGCACACCTGAGACGCGGGGTCACCTGGGGGTTGTCGACGAGAGCATTTCAGCCGCCCGCCCCTTCTCGCTGCCTTTCCCCGCCCGCACAGTTCTGCAACCTGTTGCCTTCCTCCCTCCGCAGGCACTGGGCGAAAGAATCCGCTGAGGGCTCCGGGCCCCGCTTCTTTCCTCCAGATTTGCAGGAGGGTGGCGGGGGAAGGGCGGTAAGAGGAGGTGGAATGAATGCCCGGCTCCCGATGCCGACAAGCGTCTCTCCGCGAGGAAGCCTCGGCTCCCCACTCCACGCCGCCCGCTTCCCGATGTCACTTGGAATAGTCTGTCTTTTGTTTCGTTTCTTCCGTCCCGCATCCCATTCATCTCGGTCCACCCAGCCGGTCCAGAAACATCCCACGTCTCCACCGTAACTCTGATCGCAAGGATTTGGTAGAAAGTTGGCGCGGCGTTTTCAATGTTCAGCAAAGCCACGAAATAGGCAGAGCTTCTTGTTTTGTGCCTCGTCTTGCGTGGATGAGATTGGGGCGGGGGGGGGGCATAAAAGAAGGACGAAAGTGCTGAGTTGTTGATTCTCTCCAAGCGCGACCCTGTATGCTTCCTGTATGCAGAAAGGTTCTTTGGGAGCGCCGGAGAAGTATGCAGGAAGTTTCTAATGCTCAAGAAAACAAGGACATCTTCGGAAAAGGGGGGGAAAAAGCGCCTGCCGTTTTCTCCCCATCTCACCTAAAGACTGTAAATTTGTACATGTCCGTGGGAACTTTAGGTGTAAGATGATTGCTTCGCTGTATTATGGAAGTCATCCCCCCCCTTTTTTTGGCTGTGATCCGAAGCACACGCTGCCTTGGTAGTAGGTCTCGCTATAATCAATGGGACCGACTCCCAAGTAAAGGCGTCTAGAGGGTCGGAGTGCGGCTAAGAGTGCCCCAAACAACACAAGGGCCCCTTTTATTGCAAAATTCTATAATAGTTGGTGGGTCCTTTTCTGGAACGCCGTTTGATTTAAAGATTAAATAAATAAATCAGATGTCTGAGGGATAATTATATATTTATTATTACGTCAGTGTGCCCCCAACCTCTCTCTGTGTTTGGAGAGAAGACGATTCACCTTTTCCTCCAGCCCCTTTTCCGAGCAACACCTCGAGTGTGTTCAGACTTATTTTTTTGCATCTTATTCTTTTTTGTTAAACCCATTCACAATTCAGTTACAGAGAATGATTTGGCAGGGGAGTGGTAACTCATTTTAAAGAAACTCCATCAGAACCATTTTCGATTTACTTTTGTAATGTGTATATTTGGATTAATGTTTGTGAATCAAGTTGGCTAACCTGTATTTAGTTTTCTTTTTTTGTTTTGTTTTTTTGCTTTGTGTAATATAAGGTTTTGGAGAAAAAAACGTTTTTAAGTTTCGGTTTTAACATTTGACGTGTATAAATGAGTTTGCTGGTGTGCTCTAATTTAAAATTAGACGTCTAAACTATATCTGTACATTTAGAATCCGACTGACCACTCTGTTCATTTTGGAACAAAGAGTTTAAATAAAAGCCTGAAGCAGGGGAAAGAGAAAATCCTCTATTTCTTGTTGAGTTACTTACAAGATTTTAATCTCAATTGCCCTTACCTGCCTAGGCCAGGTGAAGTGTAAGGTATCCTCCAAAGACTGCCTTTGTTTCGCTTTTGAATAGATTGCGTAGGAAATCTAAATCAGGCCATTGTAAGGCAGAACTAAAACCTGATTTATCACATTTGAAATCGTGAATAGGAAAGAAGCTTAAACACACACACACACACACACACACACACACACACACACACACACACA
>JAJKFI010000045.1:2053557-2145718 GCA_029204185.1 Lerista edwardsae
AGGGAAAGCCGCGCGGGGCGCGCGAAGAAACCGGAAGTCAAACGACGGCCTGTCAATCACTCAAGTCCCGCCCAGCGTTCCGGCTTGCGAGAGAGTAGATGACACCACTGGTCCTGTCCCAACCTCCACCATATTTACCAGAGACCTGTTCCCTACCATCTCATCTGTCACTGAGGCCATTGCACCAGCTAGAGAAGAGGGCTGTAGCCCAGACCAGTATGTTTCTCGAACAGCCCAATCCTATCCTACAATGGCCCAGAGTGTATAGGGCTGCCAATGGCGCATGCAATGTATACTATAGATTGTTTGGGGTCCAGACAGCCCAGGAGGTAAGTAAAACACTTTTTAACTTACCTCTCCATAGGCTGCCTGGTCCCCAATAGATCTCATCACACATATGCTAGCTCTTTAACTGGCATGAGCCTAAGAAGACTCCTGGGGGCAGGTCAAGGCCAAGAATGGGGGATAGGATCTTGGCATGTGTGGCTGCTGCCCAAATCCTCTCCCTGTACCTCTCCATGGCTGCTATCTGCCCCAATCTGCCCTGATCCTTCCCCAATCCATCCCAAACTCTGATTTACCAGTGATGGCAAATGGAGGTTCAGCAGGCCACTGTTGGGCATTTGTCCTGCCATGGCCCACTGAACAGCAAGTGATTTTCATGCTGTTAGCCTGGGACTTAGGGTGATCACATGATCTGCCACCATAAGGCCTGCGTAAGACTGGGCTGTAAATCTGGCCCCAGCTTCCTTATTCACTTACATGCACACACCCTGAATTTGATGAAGTTATAAGAAAATTAGTACATTGTGGTGTTAGCCTAGCAAAGTAATGGCAAACCTTTTAGGCTTGGCGTGTCAAAACTTCAGAAAATGCCAAACCTGACTCTGCTGGTGTGTCAGTTCCCCCTCCCAAACAAAAGAGAAACAGTTCATTATATTCATTTATTTAAACAAAAATACAGTCCAATCATGTATGGTGCTATATATGCTATAAAGAAACATCAAATAATTGCAAAAATGAAAAATGAGTAAAATAAATTCAATTTTCATCAGGTGTTGGTGAACACTGGTATGTCACCCAAAACGTTGTGGTGTGTCACCTTTGACACGCTTGTCATAGGTTTGCCATCACTGGCCTAGCACAAGATCCTAGCACATTTAGGGTGCAATCCTAACCCACTTTCCAGCACTGACATAGCTGTGCCAGTGGGGCATGTGCTGCATCCTGCAGTTGGGGAGCAGTCACAGAGGCCTCCTCCAGGTAAGAGAATGTTTGTTCCCTTACCTCAGAACTGCATTGTCCTTACCCCGGTGCTGGAAGGTTGGTTAGGATTGTTCCCTTCACCTTTCTGGCTTTGGAGAAGCCATGGCTTAGCAGCAGAGGGCATATTTTGCAGAAGGAGGCCCCAGGCTCCACCCCAGACATCACCATAAGGAGCTCGTCAAACAGGATTTAGAAAGACAGACTGGAGATCTTGGAAAGCTCATGCCTTAGCAGGCAGTACAGAAAAAAGTATTCAATCCTATCCCCTCTGCCATCTGTCCATGCAGCAGTGCCAAAATGGCAACTGCTGCATCCTTGTGGTGATGGGGTTGTCCAGGAGCTCTACCTCCTTGTTGACTTACCTGGAGGTAAGCCTTCATGGCGTGGGTGGGTCTACTCAGACCAATGACAACTAATTTACTGGCTCAGGTCTGCATTGACCCGAGACCCGGAAAGAGGGTTAGGATATTGGCGGCACTGGTGCTGCTGATCCTGCTCCCTCCCAGGACCAGACCCGCCCTTCCTCTTCCCCACCTTGCTCCACCCTCCATCCTTCGGCCTCTCCTTATCTTACCTCCTTACCTTACCTGCTCCAGTGAGCAAGGAAACCTCTAATGACGGGGGGTGGAAAGGCACAGGCCTTTCCTCTGGCACTCCTGGCATAGTCCTAAATTGTGTGCTATCATAGCGCCTTTTGTGTCATGCACTGACTGCTTTACGGCAGCCACCACCATTGCAAGAGGGGAATTATGGTTGCATGGCTCCCTGTATTAAGAAAAAGATTGGGCTGTAATGGTGCAATGATCTGATTCAGTAGAAGGCAGCTTTCTGTGTGCGGATGATTGTTGATCGGATTCTTCCTGTGTGATTAAGTACTGTAGCCACAGAACCCAATCAAAGTGCTGGAGATAATCAGTGACGAGTGAAGTAGGGTGCAGCTATCATCCGGTGTAGAATCAGGTGCTCTTTAGTAAAATCAAAAGAATGCAATTCTTTTTGTCAGAATTTTTTTTGAGTTTATTTAATTAGTAGAAATAATAAAAACATGAACTATACATACATAGTTCAAATCCAAGCAAAGTGCTGGAAATAATCAGTGATAAATGAAGTGGGGTACAGATGTAATCCAGTATAGGATTGGGTGCTCTTAAGTCTAGTAATGTATAGTAAAATCAAGAGCTAGTACAATCTAGAAAAATTAAGTCTAGTAAAATCAAGCGCTTGTAATTCTGTGCTGAATCATGGCCTGCAATGTACTCTACATGGTGTTTTTTCCCCCCAGAAAGCTCATAAGCTCAGTGAGTATTATGGCTGAAACAGTTTGTTGGGTCTCCATTACAGAAGGTTCCTGCCCTGCCACTGGAAACAATGGCCTTTCTGTGAGCTGAAGATGACAAGTAAAAGTGACAGAAATGAAAGAAACCTATTGATGCCGAAATTTCCATTGCTAAAATTCCTCTACTTTTCTCCAATGCATTTGCTTAATGTGTTTGCTTAGCATCTGCTTCCATAGTCCCTTTAAACACCTTCTGCTTTGTTGTTTCCTCTCTTGTTTATCCAGTGCAGAAGGGGTAAATCAAGCCTTGCACTGGATACATTTTCAGTTTTCCTCCAGCCGAGGCTTCCACCTGCTGGGGAAAGCCTTGGGCTTCAGTGATAACAAGATAAAAGGGACAGAGCTGGCATGTGTCTGCTGATTGGCTGACATGGCAGCCTGCTTGTTCTGTATGACCAAACACCTTTGGAAACGTGAAAACAACAGTGGCCCTTGAACCCAACTATCAATTTGACTCATTTACAACGGCAGCTAAAACAGTCAAGAAAACTCAGAGGGGAAAAATGTGAAAAAGACCACTCAAGGGTTGTAGGGAAAGAAGAGCATAAGCTGAAGTGCTAGCTTTGAAAACAAGTTTCAGAGGTTACTCCCCAACTGCCGGTGATTTTTGATCAAGGTATTCCCTTAGAAATGCTCCTACATGCTCTTGCTTATTGAAATTTTCTTTGGCTGCCAGAATGAAATTTGAGAAATTGCTATCAATTACTAGGTGGAGGGAAGGCAAAAAAAAAAAATGTGGGGAGTTAAAAAAAAAAAAAAAGAGGAGAGAGAGCCAAAAATACGCCAAGTTATATAATCCAGAACTCCTTCACATTTCTAACCAAGTAAACACATGAAATGAAGCTGGCTTTAAGACAGTAGTGATTTCCTCCTGGAATCACATATATGCAAGAACAGGCATTTAAATTGTAGATTAATGTGCATCCAGAACAAATGCTAAGCCCCATTCTCCTCTGGTTCTGTCATGAACACTGATACTTATAATAACAAATAAACAGTATATTTTAAAAATACCACCCTGCAATTTAGACTGTCTTTTGAAGATCACTCAGTGCAGATTAGCAACAGCTTAAAACACCTTTAATCGCTCTTTTGTTCACCCAGTCAGAGCAGTTAAAGAATGGTAAAAAGGTTGGGATTTTTCCAGCAGTTTCAGTACATATTTGTGGGACAATCCTTACAATCCTCTCTTAGGGCGCAATCCTAAACAGCGCTGGATCAGCGAGGCTGGCCAGCCAGTGCCAAATCCAGCGCTGTTTAGGATGGGCTGGAGCCTCCCCGTGGCAAGGGAGGCTCCAGTCTCCCCTATGTGCTTCTCAGATGTCTGCCCGCTAAAGAGCAGGCGCAGAACCGAGGAGACTGCACGGCCCGAATTGGGGCCTCGTGGCCTTGCTGACGGGTTTAGGAGGTGGCCGTATGGCCACTAAGGCCGCCTAGGTCCCGCCCAAATCCTGCCTCCCGCCTCCTTCCCTCCCACCAATCCCTGTCCCGAAACGGGACAGAGAATCCCTTGTGCTGACCATCTTCTGCTGCAAGCAGTGTCGGCTTCAGAGTTGGAGCAACGATGCGGGGGTGCTGCTCGGTGCCCACATGCCGGCGCTCCGCCCCCTGCGTCGACACGATGACCGCATCGACGCAAGGGGAGCGCTAGGATTGCGCTGCCCATCTCATTTATTCCAGGAACACTTCTGGAGTGTTCTCACAATCACCATAACAGGTTAGAATGACTGGTCTACACTTTAAGTGGTCTTTGGGAGAGCAAAAAAGGTAAGTTTGCTTTTATTGTTTTAAATCTCTCTCATAATGTAAGCAAAAGCCTAATTAATGTTTGGAGGTAAACCTAGTGCACATTGAGACAGCAGTACTTTGTACAGTATAGGTACTTGAGAACAAATCTTCCCATATGCAGCTAGATTTCCTTCAAACATGCATAAGATCAGGCGGAACTTTAATCCTGTTAATGCTATTTCTCTTCCTTTCGGGTTGGAACAGTGCACAACAGTTTTGAAACACCATTCTTTTAAACTTTTCCCAAGCCCATGGATGATGGTGGAAATATGATTAGCCTTAGGGCTGCAGAGATAGTCAAAAATAAATAAAAATGACTCTACAACTTTTAAATAGAATAATCACATTCACAGCCCAAACCTATGGAAGCTACCACTGAAAGCACTGAAAAGGCGGCCACTTTATCCTGTGGGGCCAAGGAGACATCCAGAGGTCTTCTTGAGGTAAGGAACATTAGTCCTCTTACCCTGTATTGGGCCCAAGCGGCCCTTAAGGCTCTACTTGAATTTGGCACAGAACCAAGGAGACCCCTGTAGGGCTTTGAGGTATGGAAGAGGGATAGGATGCAGCAGCAGCAGCCCCTGCTGCTATCCTTCCCCCCCCTCCTGGGCCTGAACCATCTCTGGGCCACCCTCCCCTGCCGAGTTACACCCTCCCCTGCCCATGTTCTGCCTCCCCCACTTTCCCAAGATTCATTTCCCCGGGGGGGGGGGGGTGGGCACAGCTCCAACACCAGCACAGGCGTCTCTGCCCTGACGTCCGCACGGCCACAATGTGCTTTGTGGCCCGTTTGCTACTGCGCAAGTGACTGTTCCACCAGTTCTAGCCAGCATAGGATTAGGCCATCAGAGTACTTGGATGTTTAGATGCCTTTGGTCAGGGTGACTCAGGGATAATTAAAATAGTTTCTCACAGGGGAGGGCAGAATGATCAGCCTGCCACAAGGTAACATTTTTGGATCTGGTAATGAGTCTTCTGAATTCTCCAAGTATTTGAAACATATTGAGACAAAGGTCAACCTCATCTTGAAATGTTTGGGTTCTGGGCACAGTGAGACAATTGGAGCATGTGTATGATTGGACCCTGTACTGAAGACAACTATGATAGCTTTACTTATTTAGGGCATAATAGACTTGCGGGTTAGCCCTCACTCAACAAGCCATTTTTGAATGATGTGTGAGTGGTTTGGGCAAGTCCCTAGCTTAAGTCCTACTTGATTGACCTGCTCCAGAAATCACAAATGTTGATGGAATACAGCTGCAAATCCTGACAACAACCTTGTGAATGTAAGTTAAACAGAAACAAATTTCATTTGAAATGTGAATTAAAATGATTTGGTTAGGACAGTGGTACAGGAAAATTTTTCGGATCTGTACAGTACTATGTTCTTTTGTTCAAAGGAATACTGCTTTGATTCTGAGAGGAAAGTTTGGCCATGCATGATTGGGGGCGCAATCCTAACCTGGAATTAGGCCAGCACAGTTAGACCAGCAAAGTTTGGCCAGCACAAAAGACACCATAAAGTATGTTTGGACCACTCTTGGAGTCAGGGAGGGCGGCGCACAGACGTGCGCCATCCTCCCTGACTCTGAGAGTGGTCCAAACGTACTTTATGGTGGCCCTTGTACTGGCCAAGGTTTGCTGGCCTAACTGTGCCAGCCTAACATCAGGTTAGGATTGCACCCTAAGAAGGGGCTTTAATATCAGTAACTGAGGGTAGTTGTCTACTCTCAATGCTTTTAACTTGTGGGTAGATTCCCGTGACAGTGACATGTGGTGAAGCAGTACCGCCCTACTGGAGTTCTTTGAAAAGTGCTGCCACTGTTGCCACTGTCCTGCAAACATGTACAACCCACATGATCCAGCTTTTCAGACTCCATGGATTGTGCTTGTGTGATCAGAGCAGAGGCAGCACTTTTCAAAGAACTCCGGTGGGGTGGTTCTGCCTCATCTTCCGGTCCCACAGCATTGGTAGGTTTGACTGGTTTAAATGGTTTTCACTGCAGTAATTTATACGACAGTCTTTCGTTCTCCTAGCAATTCACATACTGCATAATGCAAGTGCAGTATGTGGCATGTTACTACCATTTACCAGATAACCTGGCATTAGCTCTATCGCACACCGCTTAAACCAGGGGAGAAGGAGAAGCAAGTCAAAAGTAGTGGTAGAGACATTCTTCCATTCCCATAGCCACATTGGATGGGCTTGGGCAGTCCTTATATGGTCCCATAAACCTGGGAAAGGGTTACAAAGCATGAAGATTTGGAAGGCCTTATCTTGTGCAATGAGAGGTGAGGTCAAATGGGCTGGCTTTGTAAACCCATGATAATTATAAAATGAGCTTGCTTTGAAACTTGTATTTATTTTATTAGAAAAATATTATACCTTGCCTTTCCAGGTCTGGAAGTTGCCATCAATAACATAATAGAACAATAAAAATAATTGAAACCATCAATAATCATTAAAAACGACGACTATTAATTAGGTCAGATGACAAGCCATACAGAGAGTTAGGCTGCAATCCCGAACATACTGCTTGGGAGTAAACTCTATTGAACTCCATGGGACTTACTTCTGAGTTGTCAGAAGCCTGTGCAGAGACTGTAGCCTAATAGCTAAAAAACTAAGCTGTAAAGCAGGACTTTCCTGGTTTGAATGTCATCTCTGCCATGACCTTATTAAGTGGCTTTAGGCAAGCCATGACTGCTCCCAAGCTGCAATACGGGGATAATAATAATACTTACCCGTACAGGGTTGTTTTAAGGACTATAGCCAGACAATTCATGTGAACCACAGTGTACACTGAAAAAGTGGTCGATAAATGTTCAGTGTTGTTTCATATGTTGTTCCATAAATAATATTGGGCCAAGGGCTATTGAGGATCTCAGTTTTTGCATGAGTAAAATAATCTTGAATCACCATCCACCTTCTCTTCTACCCACAAGATAGCTGGCACCCAGCACAGATATCAACAATTTCCTAATGATAATTGTCCAAAGGTACCCTGGCTGCTTAGGAAGAATTTATATTCTTTACATTATCTAAAGAAGAGTAAGGGCCCAATCCTATCCAACTTTCCAGTGCTGGTGCAGCCACGCTAAAGGGGCATGCGCTGCCATAATGGAGGCCTCCTCAAGGTAAGGGGATTCTCTTCCCTCAGGGCTGAATTGCGGTTGCACCATCACTGGAAAAGTGGATAGGTTTGTGCCCTAAGTCCCATTGATCTCAGTCCTATCAGGGCCCAATCCAGTCAGGCCTAATTCTATTGGGGCCTAATGCTGATGGATCTCCCAATCCAATCTGTATTTTCCAGGCCAGCAGCAGGAAAGCTACTCTGCCATTTGGCAGGCCACAGATGCCAGGGCAAACAGCTGGATGGCTGAACTTCCTCCACCCCCCATCATTGCAGGTAAGTTGGTGGTAGGGCAGGATTGGGTCAGGGAGTGAGATGAGTCCAGGGCTGTTCAGGGGCAGGAGGGGAGGATCTTGGCAGCAGCCATGTATGTAGAGACCTTTGCTTTCTGGCCCAAATCCATCCCCAGGAGTCTCCTAGGGCCTAGGACATATGCCAGCAAAATCTGGTATAGGTCTGAGGAGACCTATTGCAGGACAGGCCACCTATGGAAAGTTAAAGAAGGTTTTTGCTTATCGCACCAGGGGTGCTTGGTGCCCCCCCCCCCATATCATGCACTGTGTGCTCCATAAGCAGTGTGGCATGCTCTAGGCCGCCGGGGGCGGGGATTGGGCCCTTATCTTACCAATTTCAACGGTATTTAGTCATGACTAATTTTCTTTGGTGTCAATTCTTTGGTTCTTCACTTCTAAGAAGTAAAAGCAAGCACCCCTGATGCCATAAGTAACACTTGGCTTCTTCTTGCCCAGCCAGTAGTTACCTGAGATACAAATGGGATTGCATATTTGAAATTTCGGTGCGTCGAATGGATTATGATCGCTGACTACAGAAGATCCATGTTCAGTGCAAAAACAAATGATTTGGAAGTTCAGGTAGCTTCTCAGCCATCAGTCAACATTTCAACAGAGTAAAGGGTTAATATGAAAGAATTTTGTGTATGCACATACGAAGTTAATGGCTTTGTGCTTGTCTGCTGAGAATGCGCTGAATTTTGTTGTACGTTTCCAACGGAAAAGAACTTACTGGGGAAATTATTATTATTATTTATTGGATTTCTATGGTGCTGGATTTGGGGTGAACCCTGCCAGTGGGACACATTCAAATTCTGAACCAGTACTTATTTGGCAACGTTGTTCTGCAGAAGTTATGCCCTTTATAATATGTTTAAACCCAATTTGCTGATATAGATTGATGCACTAAAGAGAAGAGGACTAAATGTTGTTCCCAAATTGTGTGTTTCTCAGGCAAGTTACCCATAAAATGCAGTTTGGACATGACATATCCAGGATGCATTGTAAAGGAGTACTGCTAATGGCCACAACTGCCAATGAGAGAAGACCACAGAGGCTACAGTCTCCAAACTGTGTCCTCATCCTGAAGGATTGTTCCACAATTCCCACTTTGCAGGGTGAGATGGGGATTGGGTATATATACAATATTAAACTGGTTTCTTTTCCCAACTTCAAACTTCCCTTATTTTGCCTCTAGGCTTTAACTACACACAATTGTTCTGGAATAAAAGCAATGTTGTGTAGTGGTTAGAGCCGTGATTTTCAACCAATGTGCTGTGGCACACTGGCATGCCACGAATGGGCCACAGGTGTGCCGCAGGAGTTTGGATCATAGTAGGGCTATGAGGGGGAAGCCCCTGGCTAGCAGTAAAGCACGCCTTTTCAATTGTCAAAAAACTGATGGTGTGCCTTCGCATATTCTAGGTATGCCGTGAGATTAAAAAGGTTGAAAATTGCTGGGTTAGCGTGTCAGACTAGGATGAGCGAGACATGGACAGAAAGTCATGAATCTCACTTGTTTACCTTCGATCAGTTACTCTCATTCAGTGCTTTCTCACAGCATTGTTAGGAGGATAAAATGGGATTGGGGATGAACCATTAAAACAACTCTAAACT
This sequence comes from Lerista edwardsae, assembly GCA_029204185.1. Lineage (NCBI taxonomy): Eukaryota > Metazoa > Chordata > Lepidosauria > Squamata > Scincidae > Lerista > Lerista edwardsae. The sequence continues at coordinate 2,062,989 of JAJKFI010000045.1, forward strand.
CCTTGGAGGAAGGATTGGATAGAAATGTAATAAATAAACTGCTCAGAAATGGGGAGGGAAGGAATACAAAGGAACGGATTCAAACTTTCCTTCCCTACCCCCACCCCATTTCCTAACTTTCCTTTTTTTAAAGTTTTGTTTTAAAACACAAATAAAAACATGTTTCTTTTGCAGTATAAAACATGTTTCTGTTTGCTGCTTGGAAGCAGCATGTTTATGTATATGCCATCAGTACAAAATTGTATCAATCCTTGAGTATATTATAGAATAATTGCTGAAAATATCCAAGTTCTAAACATAGGAATAAATAACCAGTTAATAATGGTTATCCTGTGCAATTTGGACTATGTAATTCCAAAGTCAGTACTAGAAATCACTGGGGTGTGTGAAATTTTCAACCTTTTTCATTTCATGGCACAGTGACAAGGCACTAAAATCATCAAGACACACCCTAATTTTTTTTTTTACAATTGACAAGGTACATAAGGTAGGAGGAAGCTAAGCAGGAGAAGCTGGGGTCTATTTTTGGATGGGAGACAGAATGCCAGGCTGTGACAAGCTGCAGTACCTGTTGTGGCCGAACGGGGTCACTGTGGAGCTGATTAGCTGATTGGCCAGAATGGGAATGTTGTGAGAAGGGCAGCCGGCACAAGAATGAGTACGACCTTGAGGACCTGTCCAGGCTGGACTTACGATCACCTGCTGGAGCTCACTGTCTCACAGCCAGAGGAGAGAACCACACTGTGAAGGCTACATCTGGGACTGAGGATTTGGTGAATCGCAGAATACTGTATATTTGTAAAAACCTCATTAAAAAATGGTGGTTTAGACTAGCCTGCCCCTGTAAGCTGCCTTGGGCATTTGCTTCGGCATGGGAAAGGCGGGGTATAAATTCTTCAAACTAAATAAATAGTAAATAAAATAAATAATGCTGCTGGTGGGGAGTTCTCATGCCCAATAGCCTTACTACTAATAAATGATCCTTTTCCAAACTCCCGCAACACACCTGTGGTCATTCGCAGCAAGCCAATGTGCCTGGCACACTGGTTTAAAATTGCTGCTCTTAGAGCCCGAGTGCAGATCTGTTGAATTTGGATTGTAGACCCCAATCCCTTTCAGCACAATCCTATTCTTTGCTAGCGCACTTGCTAGCAAGTGGAAAGCACATTTGCAATAACTCGCATGTAAGCATCACTGGCAGGCCCTGCCTAAGCTGTATCTAGATCTTTAGCCACTGGTGGAGGTGAGCACTCCACCAAGCAAAACAGGGATGGGAGGAGTGTGGAACCCAGATGGGGTGGGGTGTTCCTGGGTAGGGGGTGGGCAGAACAGAGGTGGATCAGGCCTAGGGGAATAGGATTGGGGGAGGAGGCCTCTGTCATATCCTCCCTCCTGGACTTGGAGGCCTAACATGGAACTTCTTAGACTTGCATCAGCAAATTAGCTTGCACAGATCTGAGTAGCCCCATTAAGCAAGCTGGGGTTCGACCCAGGATAACTGGAAAAATATCCCTTTACTCTGAGACCTCCAGCCTGCTCCTAACCTGTGCTGGATAGATACAGCATAGGCCACTCTGCCCAGCTGCACCAGTGAAGGTTAGGATGGGACCCACTAGCATAGCTAAGGAGGCACATGGGGTAGTGATTGCATCAGGAAACAAGTTTTAGAGCTCAATCCAGAGCCCTTCAGTGCAGTGGCGTATATAGGGCTGCATGGCCCAATAGGGAGGACCTTGCCTCTGTGCCGGCTAAAGAGCCGGCACAGAGGCAAGTAGACCAATTGCCCACGCTCTGCCCTTACCGTGGGGGAAGGGATGAATGTCCCCTTCTCCCACAAAGCCTCCTGTGGCTGCCTGGCTGCCGCTGAATGTAGCAGTAGCTGCTTCACTACCACTGCTCACATGGATGGTCAGGCAGTTCTGGATTGGGCTGCCTGGGAGGCAATAGGCTGAGTTTGACATGAGTGGCCAAAATTGTGAAACCTTAGTATGTCTGAATAATACCATCATGTTATATATCATTGGAAAGATAATGTAATGCTGAATGCAGTGAAACAACCTACACTGGAATATCTGTATTCTATCAAAGGTTATTGCCAGTTAACGAGAAAATGTTTTAAGTGTGAAAGCCTTGATATGTATGAATAATACCATCATGTAATATATAATTGAAAAGAGTCCTAACCAACCTTCCAGCACTGACATAGCTGTGCCAAAGGGGGCATGTTCTGCAATCAGCAGTTGGAGGGCAGTCTCGGAGGCCTCCTGAAGGTAAGGGAATGTTTGTTTCCTTATTGCATTGTCCTTATTCTGGTGCTGAAAAGTTGGTTAGAATTGAACTCTTAATGTTCAATGCAATGAAACAAACCACATTGGAATATCTGCATTCTATCAAAAGTTACAGCCATTTAACCAGAAAACATTTTATTTATTTATGTACTTAAGAAATACAATTTGGTTTTGTTGTGGAGGGTGGGGCTACAAAATATTCTTTGCCCCGGTAGCAGGTGCCAAGTAGCAGATGCCCAGGTAGCTATGCCACTGATTGGACTTACCCATCTCTCAAGGGGAAATTATCCCCTTATCCCAAAGTGTTTGCTAGCCTGCTCCTAGGCTATATAGGATACAGCACGGGCGATGCAGCCTGGCTGTGTCCTGCACAGGTTACGATTGCCCTTTAAACCTAAAGGGCAGTTATTTGGATGTTATTATTGGGTGAGTCGGGCCCAGGAGGGGGTTGGGATTAGTAGAGCAGGCCTAACACCCATCCTGGCTGGCCCGGTGTTATAGCAGGCTTCCCGGATTTGCAACAGCTATATAGCTGGTGTGGATCAAAGAAGCCCCATAAGTACCACTAGGGCTTTGCTCAGGGCAAAATATCACCTTACCCCAAGGAGACCCCAGCTGTCTCCTGAGCTGCACTGGATGCAGCAGGGCTAGGCAGTCCCAGTTAGAACACCAGCGCAGCTTAGAATTGAGCTGCCCACTGGTCAAGGGTTGGTGTTCAGCTTTTGTACCACAATCCCATAAGACAGTGCTGCAGGCTGAGGGACTCACCACCTATAGAGTTGTCGCAGACGTTAGATTTGAACCTGGGACTTCCCAGTTTACAATCTTAGCCACTATATTACACAGCAAGGCAGAGCAATCCTAACGGGCAAGAGCATGCAGGCTGGCTTGCCCAGGGTAGGGGCAGCTGCAGCTCATCACTAGACAAGGGGATGTCCCCTTACCTCGGGGGAAGCCTAAATAGCAGGCGCAAACCTGAGTGGCCCGCAGCAGCCTTTGTAGCCAAACGGCCAGATCCCAGCACCCCCCCCCTCCGCAGGCCAACTCACCCATGGGGCTGTCCTCCTTCTATCCTCCCTCCATTCTGTTCCCCTCCCACTCCTGTCCCTCCTCCACCTTCAAAAGACCTTGCACTGGTTGAGTTCAGTGCAGGGGCAGCTTACCAGCCGCCATCTGCTGCACAACTGGGCCGGAATGCATATTCGCGCTGATCTAACGTGTCCTAGGTTGGCTTGAACGTGCCTTACGGCACGTTTGCGACAACCCTAAGTTGACGTAAACAACATGCATCAGCCCTAGGACCAGTGGTGTCATCCAAATGATTTAGGAACAGGTACTCACTTTGACTGGCACTTGTTGGGGTCCGCCCACTGGAAGTGACGTCATAAGCTGGAAGTGATGTCGTGGCAGGAAGTGAGGTCATGATGGTTGCCATGGATGTGATCATGTTTGTAATAACTTCAGCTTGTGGTTAGTGTTGATTTAACTTCTATTGCTTTGCTTTCTAGAGATGTGTATATACATATTTTGCTTCAACTGTTCCCTGGTTAAATAGCAGGCTAGACTGTACTAGATTGTGAGCCCTTTTGGGACAGGGAGCCATTTAACTTTAATGTGAAATGCAAGGAGCCGGCAAGGAGCAGGAGGGGGAACGGGCGACCAAAAAAAGACCGCGTGGGGGCAGGGGCTGGGGGGAGGCTGCAGGAGGAACTAGGATGCTGGATCTGCGCGGCTGGAAGGAGCGGGAGCCCCAGGCAGCCTACCTTCTCACACTTGCTGCCTTATTCCCGGGTCTCCCTCGCTGCTGCTGCTGCTGCGACTGCTGCCGCCTCCGGTCCTCTCGCTCCGCTGCTGCCGCTGCCGCCGCCACAACCATACTACCTGCCTTCTTCCTCACAGAAAGTGCAGGCAACGGCTGCGGGCATGCAGTTCACATGCGCAGCTGCTGAGCCAACCAGCCGACGGGGCTAGCTTCAAGTGGGCGGGGCCAGCTCAACTTCTAGGAACCGGTACTCACGTAGTGGTGCGTAGTGGGTGCATGACATCACTGCCTAGGACACTCTTGGACTGTGCCCTTAATCAGTTAGAGCAAAAGGGCAAATGATACTTTTCAAACGAGATGGATCCATTTTATAACTTGTTGGAAAAACAAAAGTAGACAAAGGCTACAATCCTAGATGTCAGCGCTTCCCAAAGTTGTGAGCCACAACCCACTATTGAGAAGCTAAACCAGGCCAAGGGGAGTGGTCCAGTACAGGGTGTCCCAACAGCAGGGTAGCAATCGCAGTGCCACAGGCACCCAGGGGCTTGTGCCTTCACCTGGGGGGTTGCACAAGCTGTGTAAAGGGTCTGGGAAGCCCACAGACTCCTCTGCAGGCCTCTCCAATGTTTAAAATCACTCTGTTGTATGACTGGAGCACACTTCTGGTTTTTGTGTGAAAACTGGAAGTGCACTCTGATCACGCAAACATTGGGGAGGCCCCCATGCCCATTGCCCCAATGCCAATGCGGGCCTCGGCCCTCCCCACAGCATGTAGAACCCACTAGGTATGGGTCTTTCTTCTAGGTATACACATAGGATCGTACTGAAAATGATGAAGAAATAATTCTAATATTTTCTACTTATATGGACAGATCGTGTATTGGTATTTAATATGTTAAATATTACATATTACATCACACAGAAATAAACATGAATGTTCACAAGAGATTTTGTGCCAAATTAGCACACATTCTTTTTCAAAATGTCATACAAACTTTCTGGACAATGTGTCATGGACAAACACACATTGTTGCTCTTTGGCTTCTCACCGAATAAAAATAAATGCCCAATCCAAATGTAAAAGCACAGTGGTACAACATTGCTAAACAGTGGTACAAACATTGCTAAAGTGAATAAATCTTGAGCCAGGAGAAAATAGTCCAACCCTAGTAGCCTTTAAATTAGTGTTAATCATGCCTCTTGCTCCAGGGCAAATATTACTAGAAATACACTTTAATAAAGATTGTTTTGTAACACCAAAGCACACACATAACATCCAGTTTTTGTACAGAAGAATCCAAGTTTGTTTAAAAAACAAATCTATCCAGGGGACACTTGAAATAATGCAACATGAAGTCAGGTTAAATGGGAACACTGTTTACATGCAGTGAATATGGTCTGTCAAATTGGTGATTAAATGGTGAATTAAGGAATACTTTTGCATAACAAAAATTCAGACAATAGGTTGCAGTAGTGATGGATACTCTTTTGTAAGCATTGTTGCAAAGTGAAGTATAAGACGGATGTGGAAATAGAGTGGAAGTATTGACAGAATCTCTAAAAGCTCATAAACCACATTCCAGGGAATATTATATATGGTTCAGTCATTTCCTACATCTTTTAATTTCAATTTGAGGTGTTTTTGGAGTCCTAAATTAGAGAAATACAATGCAGCTGACTGTGTTTAATTGTATGATGTGGACTAGAGGCAGTTGTGCCCACTTTATTAAGCACTATGCACGAGATACCACCTAATACAATTTTTTAATTCACTACTTCATTCTGTGTCTGATACCACATATTTTTTCCATGTTGTTATCTCCTCTGGGCCTGACACTATTTCACTGGGGCTGTGCATCTTTAGCAGGGAATTCAAACTGGCAGTGTGGAGAATTAAGAGATTATCAGCCATCAGATGATAGACAACTTGGATTTATGTTTAAACATTACAGTATCGCTGGTTTAAGAAAAATATCAAAAGGTACATTTCAGTGTGGTTTGAAATATGATTTGAAAAGATGTCCCTAATCTTATGAGAGTCCATATGGACACATGTGTATTTCACTAGATTGAACCTTTTCTCTCCTTCTCTTCTCCCCCCACTAAGGAATTTAGAGAGATATGCTAAACTCCTGCCTAATACAGCCCTGCTGTATAGGAAGTGCTAAACTACAGCTACTGATAAAAGGAACTGATAAAGCCCATGCAATATATACCACTGCTTTGCTGTAGAGCTGCATTTTTTACATGTCTGGGGCTGAAGTACAGAGCAGGTTGCGTGGAACCAAAACTTCCTCTGTTGAAATTCTCAAGGGGAAGAGAGATTTGGGATGAAATGAGTATCTTTATCTTCCTTAGTATCTTTTACAACTGCTATATAGATGACTTTCTAATGGTTGCTGTAATACATTTTAATTAAGATGACACTTCCTCATTTTCAAGGATGATGTAGTAATATTACAGCTCATTAACACTGCTAAATGGCTGTAATGACACAAAAGTCTTTAGTTGTCCCAGTTAGACAGAGACCCACTTTTTCATTTGGCTCTTTTGCTATTGGCCTTATAGATAGAGGTGTCTGTTTTCAGTAAGGCAGGATTACAGCCCAAGTCTTACTGAACACAATAGGCTTACTTCTGAGTAAAATAAATAACACGTTTTCAAACACTTCTACTTACAGAAAATTCAGCCACGACTCCCAAATCTTTAAATCATGTAGCAAGAAGGGGGCTGCACCCTCCTAATTAAATTATTTATAGAAAAAGATCCCCTAATACTATTTCCTTCTTCAGACTGCACAACAGCAAATATTGTCTTTCTAGAATCTACTTCATCAATACCAGAAGTTAGGAAACTTTGGCTCTTGAGCAGAGCTTTTAAAAAAATAATTAGAGCAGGCTGTATTTAACATCTGCAAAATACTCATGCTTATAAGGAATGAGATGTTCCATTCTGTTTGCAATGGTTTTAATCTCTTAACTTCAATATATGTCCTCTAGCAGGCTATAATTCTTGGATTTCATTTTTAGATCCTTAAGGCTGCATATATCTGTCAAACAGACATAATGAATTTAAAGTGCTAATGCTTAGGAGGCTAGAAAAAAATAATATTGAAATATATCCTTGGTTGATTAAATTACCACCTCCAGCTACTTTGCCTCCTTATGTCCAAACTGATTTCCTTTTCTACTTCCCAAGTACTGGATCTAGAAGATGTGGAAGATGTAATTTAATGGTAAAACATACACAAGTCTTTAGACAAGTACATTTTCTTTAAGCATCTTTTTGACTCTGTGCCTGTAAGATAGGGCTTCTAGCTGACTAGAGAGACTTTCAATTATTCTCAACCTCCAGGCTGACCTTAGGCTGAAGCAAGAGACTTTGGAATACTGATACTGAAGATAATTGGACTGAAAAATCTCTAGCATCAAACTTCAATCAGTATAGCTTCTTTTTCTTTTCTTTTTAAATATACCTGAGTATTCTAAAGAAATGTGCACGCTTGCTAATTTGTTAATAATTTATTCCATTATATACTATTTGTAGTGTGGGTTGACCGCATTTAGTTTTGTGCCTGATTTACTCTACTTCTGGGAGATTTTATCACAAAAATGGTACCTTACAAAATAGGCAACTACAATGAATTCCCTGAATACAGTACAATTATTTCCAGGAAAAAAAGTATTTGCCATCAAATCAGCTTTGCTAGCAGCATTTCCATGGAACTAGAAATGGATTCACAGGGTTTGCATCTACAGCCCTGTCTATATTTTGTGTAAAAATCATGCAGAGGCTCTTCAAGACAGCTTCCACATGATGTCTTACTCCTGTTGCCACTGGGAATTACATTTCCATTCTCCACATGAACCTTCCATGTTGCATGGAAACTTTCCATGACCTATTTCTGTGGTGGTTGACACAGATGTTGATTTTTGTAGAGTAAAAAAAAAACATGTTAAATGGTACATGGTATGGTAGTAGCGTGGATAAGACACCATATGAAACTGTTGTTCCATGATCAAAATGTGTGGACTCCTAAGAGAAGACGTTCTGAACACAGAGAGGACAGGGGAGCATGTGGAATAAAACAAAGTTACACAAACATTTTCTCCATAACACCTTGGTATTTGAAAAGTACAATTATTCTCTGTTGTGAAAGGTCCACAGTCCACAGGAACTGGTTTGAAAACATGCATGGACAAGCATGACATGAATAGACCACATACATGAATTCATACCACAAATGTCAGATGTACAAAGACACAAACACATGCCAAACATATGTAAAGACTTACATGCACATGTACATGCTTGTGCATGAGTGCACGCACAAACACAAGTAACACAAAACATGGATATTAACGCACCTAACTACAAACACATAGCTACAATTCCAAATTATCATGCATAGCGCGTGTGTTGAATGTACAGTACTAGGACTTGGAAGGCCTGGATTCAAATCCCTATTCAGTGAAGAAGCTTGCTGGGTTACCATGACTTATGTGTTAGCCTAATCTACCTCACAGGGCCATTGTGAGAGGAAGACGAAGGGTGTGTGTGTGATATGTGCCACTCTGGACTTCTTGGAGGAACAGCAAGATGTAAGTACAATAAATGAATAAACTGATTATCTTTATTAGATAATCACCTGGTTAAAAAAATTCTTAGGCTGAAACTCTATGCATGTTTACCTGGGAGTAAAGTGCATTGAACTCAGGGGGGATTATTTTCAAGTAGATGAGCATAAGCTTGGGCTGTTGGTCTATTAATCAGATAAATAAAATTAAAAAGTCATTTTTTAAAGTTTTACTTATACTTGCTGTATGTAAAAACAAGATTTCTGGAGCAAAAAATTACCTTATTTATTAGATTATGACTGTGTGTGATAGCAGGCATTATCTTATAGTGGTCTTCAACCTTTTTTGTGCTATCACCCCTGTATATAAAGAAATAAAGTTTTAGACTGGGGACCCCACTATCAATCCCACCCCCTCTCAGGACCCTATTCGACCAGTCCTTATTCCGAGCACTGTTCGGTGTAACTAAATATTCTTTAGTTCAACTAAATATCCCTTATTAAGAGAGAACAAAAAACATTACCATGAAGCCTGGCACCAATGAAAGTTATTATAGCACAATTACTAAGAACTTGAGCAGGACTGGAGCGCAATCTCCTGATACCTTAAAGGGTACACTGGCTACCTCCCCCTTTACATGCTGTTGCTGTTAGTCCAGGGGTCTTCAACCCTTTTTATTCCTGTAAGTGACCACAACCCCACCGCTGAGGCTTTGTGACCCCATTGGGGTTCCGACTCCAAGATTGAAGAACACTGATTTTATACAAAGGAGGGAATGTTTCATCTCAGCTGGTACTTGCCATATTTTCATAAGTTCTTGTATGGATTACTGTTGTGTGTGAACCAATGTCTAAGGCAGCTGTTTAGAGTGCAATCCTAACCTGAAATTAGGTTGGCACAGTTAGGCCAGCAACGTTTGGCCAGCACAAAGGTCACCGTAAAGCTCATTTGGACCACTCTCTGAGTCAGGGAAGATGGTGCACATTTGTGTACTGGCCTCTGACTCCGGAAGTGGTCTAAACATACTTCATGGTGTCCCTTGTACCGGGACACCAAACTTTGCTGGTTTAACTGTGCTGGCCTAAATATAGGTAAGGATTGCGCCCTAAATTGATTGACAATTTTTGATTGATTAAATGTTGCCAATCTACTGTAATCCTTATATACAAAAAGTGACAGCATATATAAAACAATGTTCAACAATGATTCAAGTAGAAATACTGATACGTAACTCCGCTTCGTCTATATAACAACATTGTTATTATGTAATATAATATATATTATATAACATTAATGCTGCTCCTTACATCTTTTCTTACGTCTTTTGCCCCTACATAACTAAATATTCATCTCTTCCTCTCCTTAAGATGTACATGTTCATCCTATGTATGAATTTATGCTATGCATACACAACATACAGTGCAATCCTACATATGTCTACTTAGAAGTACTCAGTATTCAGTGGATATTACCATTGTATTCAGTGGAATTTATTACCATGAAAATGTGCATAGGATTTCAGCCACAAATGTTCTTGCCTCTTAGGACACATACAGAGATACACTCATTCCTCATATCAATGTAAATGCACTTGGAGCCACACCCAATATCTGCGCACACGAACGTTCTCACTGTTCAGTACACACCGTTCTTACACATACTCATGCATCACATTTGATGATATAATACATTTGCACCTAATATTCATTCAGACTCGTTCCTCTTTCTCTTCAAAATAAACACTTTTTCAGACGTTTTCCACACTCAAACTAGTGGACCATGCTCAAGTCATGCCAAATAGGTAGCCCAACAGTGTTCTCTATACATTTCTGGAAATGTTCATTACACACACACACACATAAGCAAATATAAGCACATGCATGCCTCACCTGATATACACCCACACTACTTCACTCCCTCCGTTTCCTCAAGATGCATGCACTCATCCCACACAAAACTGGAGCAGGCTCATACCTCCCATGCAGCATGCACCCACACAAACGCATACATGTCTCTCCCCACTTCTCTCACCCTGACTCTGGCCGCAAATATATGCTCACCCTTTCCAAGAGGGTAAACTCTCTTATACTGGATCCAATACACCCACTTGGCCACCCTCACTAAAAATACACATCATTAGGCCAAAAGAAAGATTTAATCATGTGCAAGGAGGGGGGATTCTCCCACTGAAGCCAAGGTGATGTCCTCTATGGTTTGAAGGGCTATGTATGGGGCCCTTCAGCTTCAGCGAGAGAAGAACCAGAGCTCCTTGGGCAAGAGTTCCCGCCAAACCCTCCGCCAGGAAGTTCCCTCGCTTCCCCCCTCCCCCCCCGGAAAGAGTACTTTCTTCCTTTCCTGATATGACCTGGCTGCTTCGCTCCGCCCCGCCCCACCCGCGGCTCTTGGGGTTCCAGGCCGGGTGTGTGCGTGGGTGCTTTCTTGTGCTCTGCCATCTGCCCCCCAAGAGCAGAGCTGAGGGAAGGGGAGCCATTGGGCAAGGTGGCGCGCTCTTCCTCCAGCCTTGTTCCGGGGGAGGGCGCGCTTTGGCGCCTGCAGTCCAACACAGCCACAGAAAGATACATTGGTGGATAAAGAGCTTCTCCTGAGGGTTTTTTGTTTTTGTTTTGTTTTTAAAGAAAACTGAATGCCCCCAATAGATGAATGCCGTCCCCACAATGGGAAGTGGGGGGGGGGGCGGTGAAAGGCAATGAGTGCGGGACAGTGTAAAAGGGAGGGGGGAGGTAAAAGTGAACAGAAGAGAAAAAAGGGGGGGAAGAAGCAAATGGAAATGAGTGAGACAAAAAAAAAGCAAAGAGAAAAAGAAAAGAGAACAAGAGGGGGAAAAGAAGTAATATTTTCCTTGATAAAAATGCACAAAAGGGAAGATGAACTTTGTTCTTTTTCTCTTTCTACTCTCCTCTCTTTTTCTGCTTTTCGCCTCGCAGCACGCCAGCCTAAGCTGAGAGCTGTAATGTCATTAAATTGCAAATGCTTTTTCATTTCCGACACACACTGTTTACTTATCTGGCAAAAACATATGTTGGAAGGAATCCGTTAAATTCTGCCCATTGCCTTGGGTAAAAGTGCAATGGAAACGGACCCAGTGAGCGTCTTCTTTCTTCTTCTTTTAGCACTTCCCTTATCTACAAGACTGCTTCGCAGCAAACTGGCTAGTTCAATGAAAAATGAAGATACAGCAGGAGATTAGAGAAGAACAGTGAGCAAAAAATTCCTGGAGAGAGGGTCACTTCATTGCAAATGATTTCACTTCTCTAGATCTGCATAAATTACTATTTTTAAGGCATCTCCAAAGTCTGTATATTTTTCTCACTCTGTCAAACATTTAATTTCACGCCCCGTGTTCTGAATATGCTAAAATGCATATCTCTGATGCACCTTTAAGCCAGAAAAACGAATGCAAAATTGAAGATAAAATGATGTGATTTGCACTACAAGCCTATTACTTGAGGTATTTACATATAGTTTACCTCTGCAGTTCTGAGAATGATTTATTAAAAAAAATCGGGATTAAGCTCATATAAATATGTATAAATCTTTGTTTAGAAAATAGATTTTGCAGCTGTTGTGTCAAAAAGTTCTTTAAGATTCTATGAAGAATTTTCGTTTTAGCGTGCGTTTAAAAAAAATAATTTGACATCCTTCTTTGGCAGGAAAACACACATTGAAAAAACAATCTAGGGGTTCCCTGCCCCAAAGATTCTCTTGTTCCCCCCCCCCCAACCTTTCTTCCTAAAGCCACACTCTATTCGTTCACCTTTGGCGCTTGGACCCTGAAAATAATAACTGTGTAAATTTCTTCCCAATTCAAAGGGAATATTTGCGATGCTTAAAAAAATACATCAAACGACATGGATTACTCTGGATTGATTCCGGAGAAACTATTGATCTTGCTGGGCGCCCAGCAATGGGAAAGATTTGTCTAAAGGAGACTAGAGACAGAAGCTGCTGGTTTCGACGGGGCAGGAAGGGTTACGCTCCATTTCGCGTGCATTTGGACACGGAGGCTCCCTTAATTACCTCCGTGTCGAGGCATCATCCTACGTTCTAGACCTGGCTGGCACCCTGTCTCGGGTCTCTTTGGTAGCGCAGAATGACTTCGTGACGTGTTCATCGGCCTCCCCACCACCAATTCCATCCCCCAACCCAGCCCGTGCGGAAAGATCTCAGCACGGGCGGGGGTGCGAAAAGGACGCCTTGCCAACGTGCGGCCGTCTCCAGGCTCAAGCAGGCAGTTCAGATGCTTCCAGGGGGCTTCTGCTCTGGCACGGCTGGCTCTGGGAAAGACGTACCGAAGGAAAAGCTGGTACTTCAGAGGTTAAGTTAATGCAATTAGAAGACGAAAGGGCTTTGGCCAGAGACAGAGCGGGCTGGAGAGGAAGCCGCAGACACTGAGAGATGGGGGAGAGGAAGAGCGTGCGCGCGAGAGAGAAGAGTTTGCTTACAAAAGCTGTGTCTGAGGGCTCTTAGGATGCGCTTGCTTGGAGTTGGCTAATAACCGCCGGAAAGAAAAAAGAAAAACTTAACAGTCACTTCCAGAAATTCAATTCCATTTTTCCCACACGCAAAATGGTTTAACAATCCCCCTAGTGGCATTTCCAGCTACTGTAAATACACAAATAGAGACCCACGCATTTCTGGCTGCAATGATCGCGCCTTTGAAAGATGGAAACATTATAGGTATCTTTAACGGTGTGTGTGTGTGTGTGTGTGTGTGTGTGTGTGTGTGTGTGTGTGTGTCGCGCGCACACACATGTGGGAGAGAATACTGTGTATCATCTTGTATTGCATGTACAAAGTAGTTTATGCTTGACAAGACACATAAAATAGAACATTTCATTTATCTTTTTACAATGCACATTTCAAATCAAATGCATTGATGCAAGCTCATTTGCCCAGCATAATTTATTAAAAGTAGAAGAAAATAAATTTAAGCATCTTTTGTATGATGGAATTAAATTGTCAGTCCATTGTGCCAGTCCTTCCGCCGTTACACTCTTGCCCCCAGCTTCTGCGAGAAAACAGACTAATAAGAAAAGAAAAATCTAATCTACTGTATGACCAAGATTCAGGGAGAATAAAATGTTCTTTTTTGGGGTCACAACAAATCTACTCATTTTTCTGATAGAGAACAGAGGCCGATGGAGGTTTGTCCAATAATTGTAGTGTGTCAACTGAAATTTGAATGAACGTATCTTTGGGCCACTACTGATACTTCCCAATACTTTGCATCTGTGTATTGAATAGAAAAGCTGTATTGACCTGAATGTGCACTTGGTTTTTAAAGCAATCTCTCCCACATTTTTTTATACTGCATCAGCACTCTAAAAAGTTAAATGCTTTTAACTATTTCATAGTATCATGTGAAAATGTACCAAGTCTGAAAACCACTTTATATATTATTCAAAATATTTATTTATTTGAAGACTTTTAAACCTACCATTCTCATGTTGAAACAAATGCCCAAGGTGGCTTAATGGGAAGACTAGTCTAAACCATCATTTTTCCATGGGTATTTTACAAATATACAGTATTCTGTGATTCACTGAATCCTCAGTCCCAGAGGTAGGCTACTATACACAGTGTGGTTCTGTCCTCTAGCTGTGTGCCATAGAGTTTCAGCAGGCAGTCACAAATCAAGCCTGGATATGTCCTCAAAGTCCACTGGCCTTCTCCGTAACTCTCACTTGTGATGTCTAGTCAGCTCATCAGTGCCTCCATCCTGCCACAAGGGGTACATCAGCTTGTCACAACCTGACATTCTGTCACCCATCCAAAAATCACAGATTCTCCTGCTTAGCTTCAGGCTATACCAGAATTCTACCACCTCTGTTGTCTACATATTCTGAGTAATGTATAGAACATCAATAACATTCTACAACAGACTGAATCAACAGAGAAAGTTAGCATATAGTTGGTGGCTTTTAGTCATGTCCATGGCTGTTTCCTAGTATGTACTGTGTATCCACATATATGTGTTAAATACATTGCATGGTTGATTATGGGTTGCGCTGCATAATTTAAAAGGGCTCAAAGCTCATCCTCCCAACAAACTACTTGAATGTTTCAACTACTGTTTGCATCACATTGTCTGCATCTAATGCAGGGGATTGAAAAGGGGAACAAGAGCATTGTTCCTTCTGATATAAAGCAGTGGAAGAATACATTCTCTTCTTACTTACTTACTTATTGGCCTCTCATACACAGTGAGGGCACTTCCTGTACCCTCCTTATGATTTTTCCCTCACCTTTCCCCCCCCCACCAAACCTTCTGACCTTTTTCCATCGGGCAGCCCAATCCTATGCTGCCCAACCGCCCAGGAGCACAGTGGTAGCCAGGCGGCTACTACCACTGCATCCTACAGCAGTCAGTCCCCTTTCCCTGTGGTAAGGGTGCAGGGTGGGTGATGGTTCTCCAGCTATTTAGCTGGCACAGAAGTGAGAGCTTCCTTGTAAGGCAGCATGGCCCTACACAGAAGTCAGGCTCCAGTGGTGAGTGTCAATACTGGTCCCACTCCACCCCTCCCCAGAATGCCCTCCCACCCTGCCTGGAAAGGCCACATCGCTTGTGAGTGGTGAACTCACTGTTCACTGGCTTGCAGAGCTCCTTCCAGGTTGTGCACAGCCAGTGTCGCCATGGTGTCACCCCAGTGCCGGCTGAGTGGTACACTCGTACCGCTTTTGCTGGAGGGCTCTGGCTTGGGCCCTTAGTCTTCATCCTTCCAGCATCGCAGGGTAAGTCCTTCCTTACTCCTACTGGAGATAAGTCTGCTTGGGCATATTTTACCAGTTCTTAAGTTTTGACATTTTTGAGTAAGTTGTTTACTTCATTGTGACTACATGGAAATGTGCTTGTTCTGCATGGTCAGGTAGGGCCCCAGCATGCCTTGCAATGCCAGTCCAGTGCCAGTCTGTTGTAGAGTCCGTTGCTGACTCAAATGTTGGTAAGCAAAGCATAAGGTAAATGTAAAGGTTTCCCCACGACTGAATGGTCTAGTCCTGACCTACTGTAGGGAGCAGTGCTCATCTCTGTTTCAAAGCCTGTAGAGCCGGTGTTTTGTCCGAGGACAAGCTTCCGTGGTCATGTGGCCGGCATGCCTCTACGCTGTAGCGCATGGAACGCCGTTACCTTTCCACCAAAGTGGTCCCTATTTATCTACTCGCATTTACGTGCTTTTGCACTGCTACATTGACAGGAGCTGGGACAAGCAACGGGAGCTCACTCCGTCACACAGTCTTGAACTTCCAACCTTGTGGTCAGAAAGCCCAGCAACAGCAGATAAACTCGCTGCGCCACCATGTCCCTAAGCAAAGCATATATAATATAAATATATATATATATATAAGCAAAGCATACCTGTATATATTTCAGAGACGTTGTAGAAGCCACGTGGTTGAGATTCACAATTTCAAGGTGCGCACAGTACACTAAAGACTTTGGTAAATGCAAATAGCCTCCCAGTGTAAAGTCTCACCTGGATCTTAGATCTGCGAGTGAAAAATGTTCTTGTCTGGCATAAACAATGAATGGTATCCACAGCAGTCATAGGCTCTCATGGCAAATAGTGACTTTTTAAAAAAATATGAGAAGCTGTCTGCAATAAGAATTATGGTGATACAAGATGTAAATTGCAATGACTTATAATGTATGGGATAGTACCCATGCAACATTTTGTAGCATGTACAATATGCTTCTTTAACCAATCTGCAGTGGCCATAATTATGAGTCATTTGCTACATCAGAGATTTTCAACACAAAGGCAAAATTGATGTGCTGAGAATGATCTGCAGGTATGCCACAGGAGTTTGAGAGAGAGTAATTTCTTATTGTAGTGCCTTGTCAGTGTGCCATGAAAAATGCGGATCATTGCGCTATGTTCTCAGATAGCGTCTGTTCAGTGTGACTCTGTTTCTTTGCAACAATAAATATTGCCTCATCAGACTGGTTGAGGTTGCTTATAGCAGAAAAACACACACAATTATAATATGAATGAAACTGACTATACTTTTGAAGTTCACAAAGTGGTTTGTACATCACTCACTCACTACACAAAATAGTGTATATTGACTACTATCAACCAACCACTCCTAATTATTTGCTTTTGGCTAATTTGGCTTTCATAATGTATTTTCTCATCTCAAAAATGAGTGTTGGTTCTTGAAAACATGGTTAATGTTCATTAGTTAAGCCCCTTTGCCAAGTCAAAGAATGTAAGCATACATGAGTTTGCATTTAAATCTCTTGCATATATAGGCGGCGGCTGCTCCTATGCATTCCAGTGGATGGAAAGCAGAGCTACTCGCACAAAGAAGTGTGCATACAGGTCAAATGCCTGCCAATTTGAATTGAACAAGATCACCAAAGTTGATAGTGGATCTCTGGAGTGCATCTGTACTCCTTCACCCAGATCACTGGATTAGTATGTTATCTATGTGAAAAGTAACAATACTGAAATAAAACCTTATGGATGGGAAAAGCACTTGATATAAAAATAGTTCTGGCAATAAATATTTCTAAAGCATTTAGTATGCTGGCTACAGTGGGGAAATTTTGAATTTGGGAGCTGCAGTTGTTCAATGTTCTTTCTGCCATCAACTTACTGTGGTGTGGCAGGCTTTTCTGTCAGCCTAGTGACACTCATATATGAGTATGTGTGTGTGCGCACGTGCGTGCGCAAGTCAGATATCTGTAAAATACATTGAGAATTCCAGGAGAAACTCCATGAGGCTAAAAGTTTTACAATTTTCCTGTTCTCCCTTAGAAATAACTGATAGAACTTTCCATTAGTGCTCTCAATTCCTTACCATTTTAGATTAAATCCAGTCTCTTTCCAACTCTTATCTTGCTGCCATTTCATCTGAATTATGTTTATTGAAAAGTCACTCATTGACCTCTACTACTCTTGTGCAACTATTGCAGCCTATCACTCAAATACATATTTGAGCTTGGAGCAGCACCTTCAGTGTATGCGCTGTAGTATCCTCCTGTGTTTCTGAAAAGTGGTTGTAGCATGTGTGCAGCAGGCATTTTTCAAAGGAAAAGATATCTGTTCAATTTTTTTTTCGTTTCAAAATACCCAAAACAGTAAAATTGTGTAATTGACTAATCACTTGCCAATTTTTCTTTTTTAATCTAATCTATTTTAATTTATAACAGTGCCAAAATGCAAATGAAACTGGTCTGCTTCCAAGCAGAATTCCCCCCCCCCTTCCTTTTACAACACAATTTAAGGTATTCATAATTGGGGAAAAAACATTTTTTTTTTCCAAATAAGAACATTCTCTCTTATATGCTTGAATGTTGTTTTGCAAGTTTCAGCCTGAAGCAAAGGTTCATGTAAAAGGAACTGAATGGAAATCTTTTGTAAATATTGACTCACCCTTGACTCCAATGTATGCTTTGAGCTTATGGATTGAAATTAATAACTCAATTGTCTTAAAGAGAATCACGTGCCAAAGAGGTGTTTGTCAAATGACTTCTAGCCTGATTGTCCTTTCAGTTCTACCTACTACATCAAACAAATCAATGGATGGCCTCGTGAGACTGTCTGTTTGCACAGTTTCCCTACTGAGCTTTCTTAGTGTACCGTGAAATACTCATTAGACAACCTAAATATACTCTTCAGCGCTTTATCCAGAAGTGGGAAAAGACAGTGGGAAGACAAATCTTTCCACCACTTTGTTATGTAGCTCTTTATGTACATATCAGACTGGCTTAGCTTATTACTTTAAATCAATCTAGTATGCAGAGTTAAAAATAATTATCCTCTCAAGTCATAGATCACATATATGTTGAGACAATCTCAGAGGACACACACATGTTTTTTTTTAAAGGTATAAACATTATTTTAACTTTTTAAATTTGTTTTTGTTGCTGTATTTGGGATGTCCACTTTGTAGTCACAAAACACAATGGAGAGCAATTCTTTGTTTCTGAAATATGGCTCACTTTATAGAGGACCAGGGCACCAATGAGTCCTGGTGAGACTGCTAGCTCAAATGGTAGATGAGCATCAGTGACATGCTGCACCTATCCACCATCTCTGCCAAATCCATTGCTGGGACTTCACTGCCCTCCTGCTGCAACCTGGTGGTAGTATATGTGGTGATAATAATAGCTACCTCCTCCACCATACTCCTGATGCTCCCTCATCAGGACACAGGAAGTGGAGAGGGCTTCCTGGCCCCGCTCCAGTGCACACTGTCGTTTGAAAGGACAAAGCGGCAGGAGTGGGAAGAAACAGGAGGAAAAGAAGAAGAAATTGTTGGCGTCAGAGTTGCTGCTGGTATGGACTAACAGAGTTTTGGGGAAAAGCATTGGGTGGGGAAGGTTAGGGGATGAAAACTAATGTAGGAGGGCTTGGTGGCAGGATGTGCTGGGGTGGAGAAGCTGGAGTGGAATCTCACCACCCCGTCACATGCAGAAAAGGAAAGGACTTGAGCCAGGTTTACATTTTAAGATGTAAAGTCACATCTTAAAATCAATAAAGCACTTTTCAGGCTTAAATACAACACACTTTTCCTCCTTTACAAATAAAAATGGAATTAGCAGATGAATTACACACTATCTTACAATGAGAACCAGGAGGCTGTGTTAAAACACTATTACACCAATGCATTCGGAAGCATAGGTAGGCCTTCACAGTAAGGCACGTTCGTGCCTGCGCAAGGTGCACTGGTGTTGCCAGCAGTGTTGGCCCAGCAATGCTGCTAGGACTACCAGGTAAGTCAGTCAGTCCTGTGCCGTCTGAACACGGTCAACACGGGGCCATTTCGGGGCAGGGGGAAGATGGGTGGGGGCAGAGGGAGGGGGGGAGGGCAGCCCCATGGGTGGGGCAACCTGAGGAGGGGAGTGGAGCCAGGATCTGGCCATTAGGCCAGATTCTACTGCCATTCCTGGGCCGCAGCAGGGCACTTGGACTTGTGCCTTCTAAAATGTAGGCGCAGGATCCAAGGAGCCCCATCAACCTGGCTGAACCTTAACCTGGGGCAAGGGGAAACAATCCCCTTGCCCTGTGGTGAGCTCCGGTGCAGTACTAACCTGCACTTGGATGTAGTGTAGGCCTACCGGCCTGCCTGCTCCTACGCAAGTTAGGATTGCGCCCCTAGTCATTTAACCTGAGTTGGAACAGCAATAACAACTGTGGAATCATGCAGAAACAACCATTGTCATCTGTACGTACCAACAGATAACCAATTTATCAGGTGGTAAGGTTTTCTACTATAATTTTGCTTGGCTGTCAGTATTAAGGGAAAAAAATTCTAATGCATGTCAAAGGCTGTGCGCCTTATCAAGCAATAAGGCTTTCCTGTATTTACCACTTGTTAAACTGGTAGTCTTTATGAGTAATCCATAGTAGGTGCCATTAAGCAGGGGAAGTGTTCCTGTAAGCTATAAATTCTGAGGACTAGAGTTTTCACTTAAAGTCCCTGTTTTCCTGGTTTCAGACTTAAATTTCAGATTTCAATTTCAATTCTGAACATTATTTAGAGATTTTGAAACATTTAAATATTTGCAGTTTTGGTGAGGTTATAAAAATATTCACTTAAGCCCTGATGAGCTTTGGGTAGACACACCTTTTAACACATAAATAAAACTCCTACTCACGCTTTTGAAGATGGAAAAAACCAGTCTGTTTATATTACTGGAATATGTCGGGCAAAACCTGAAAAGGCCTAAAAGTCTAAGGATGGAGTCTTGAAAGGTTCTAACTTTAACTCTGTAATGCATCAGATTATTACAATGTCTTTAAGGTGTTCTTAAACAGGAGAAAACATATCTCTAAAATTATGCTTTTGTGTGGTATGATGGGGCCCAGTGGTATTTGTGAATAATGATTAATTTTAATTTTAAGATAGAAAACTGCACAACATAGATTGCTATCACTGGCTTAAAAGCAACACAGCAAAGGTCTTCACAGTTGCAAAAGCAGCAGAAACTTCTGTTTTTGGAAGCCAGGTTTTTATTACTAAGAAAACAACTCCAAAGGGGAACTTTGAAATAGCACACTTATTTATGAATAAATATTTAACAGCACAGTCCTTCCTCCCCCCCCCCCAAGCTGGCACACATCCTTTGTGTTATCTCCTAAGTGTTGCGGAAATGCTGTAAAGCATGTTCACAGCTACTTGGGAGAAAACTAGACCAGCGCATGGACTTGCACTGTTCAAGGTACACTGGAACCATGCCAGGACGGGGTGAATTTGTGCTGACCTGGGCAGGCTGGCACAGGGTGTTGGAGAGGGTGGTGAGAGGGTGTTCCAGGGGGAGGGAGCAGGCATTTGTGGGTGGACCTGGAGGCGGATCGGGTCCAGCACAGCAGTGGGACTGACCTGGCTGACATAGGCCTGATTGTAACCCCCGGTCCAACTAGCCTTACGTGGATCGCTCAGTTTTGTGCCTGCAAGATAGCAGGCGCAGAACTTGGTAGCCTTATTGGGCTGGCTGGTGTGACACGGGATAAGGGTAAAATCACCTTACTCCATGTTGGGCCCAGGCCTGTTGGCCTGCCTGTTAAAGCACAGGTTAGGATTGTGCTCTGTGAGACTGTATTATCCATCAGCTTCCTTAAATAAAAGAACCAGGATATACTGAGAAAATAGTTGGTCATTGTCTTTGCTGCTGATGAGGGCAGCAACTGTATGCTGGGCCTTAAGAGGTTCTGTCCTAATAAATGTCAATGTCCCAACAAGTAGGGACTGAATGAACAACACCTGGGAGTTGGTTATGTCTCAGCTTGCTTAATTTGCAAGTACGAGCCAAGGTGGATCAAACAGTTTTCATAAGGTTTTGAAACATATTCTTTTTTCCAATAATGGTGAATGTTTGTTTTTCATTTAGTTAAAATCTTTAGCAAACTGTACTTTCTGCATGTATTCACCAACAGATTTAATACATTACTGTTATAATTGCAAAAGCCAATTTTTGCCAGAATACTAAATGGTATGTTAAAAAATGTCTTTGACTCACATAGGCAGACCAGTTCTCTGTATATGGCCTAATACAGGCCATATGCAGGAACAGGAGGAAGGCAGAGGCTTACAGAACTGAGAGGAATTCCATTAAATTGCTGGTCAGATGATGCTTGGACTACCTGCCTTCTGCTTTGGCACTCCTGGATGTATCCCTTTAAAAATACATCCACCTATCCATCTGCATTGTAATAGCAGGCAATATCCACTGGGAGTCATAAAGGTAAAGGTTTCCCCATGACCGAATGGTCTAGTTGTGACCGACTGTAGGGGGCGGTGCTCATCTCCGTTTCAAAGCCTGTAGAGCCGGCGTTTTTGTCCGAGGACAAGCTTCCGTGGTCATGTGGCCGGCATGACTCTACGCCATAGCGCACGGAACGCCGTTACCTTCACACCAAAGTGGTCCCTATTTATCTACTTGCATTTAGGTGCTGCCAAACTGCTAGGTTGGCAGGAGCTGGGACAAGCAACAGGAGCTCACTCCATCACGCAGTCTTGAACTCCCAACGTTCTGGTCGGAAAGTCCAGCAGCAGCAGTTTAACCCACTGCGCCACCACGTCCCTACTGGGAGTCATACACCCCTCCTAACTGGGACATTACCACCTTGATTAAAGTACTTGGGAATTTCTCACTATATTCTCAGGCAGCGCCCCTGTAAAAATAACACTTTACTTGTGAGGGTGGATCTCACAAGAAGAAGAGAGAGAAGAAGAATATTCAAGAAGAGCATTTCAGCAGCAACCCAACTGAAGAACTGTACACATCTAATGTGAATGGGAAATGTAGCCTGTAGTAGTAGTGAATGCATCGGTATGGGTGGCTAATCAATCATGTACACAGAAAGGAGGGCTGCATTCAAGTGGAACGATAACATAAATGGAACTGGGATATTGAAGCACCTGAAACGTCAATTCTGCGTTTTGGCTTTATTATTTATTAATATATATTATTGGTACCATACAACTATAATACCCAAGGTTCACCACCTGACACACACAGGTGGACAGACTTCAGGACGGGCCCTGAACCAAGGGGATAGCTGTAGTTTGCTCAGTTGATTATAGATGTCAATGTACCAAAGTACGCAGTAGTTCATAACTCTCTGCACCAAACCTCACATATTTTTTTACCCATGGGCATTTCTTGTCTTGCCTTGCTTGTATCTGCTGAAGCTCTTTGTCAGACAGTGCTACTGCTGCACACCTGATTCAGGCTTTTTGTCCAGTTGTGGTACTGTGGAACCTCTTTTTTTTTTTTTTTTTTGGTAGTAGTAGTATGCAGGGGATTGTACCTAAAGACAACAGACTAGATTTGAAAGCTTCAACTTTTACGTAACTTGTGCTTCAATAAAATAGTGCACCAAGATACCCATATTCTGTTCCTGCCTATTTTTTTAGCCAATGAAGGAAACCAGAACTAGGATTGACATGCAAGGGAAACAGTAATGATGTGCTTTTTTTCCCCTCTCACAAATACAGCCCCTAGAGCTAGGAAAAGACAGGTCAGTGGTTTGATGATGCCCATAGAATACAATGGAGAAATTCAGGATTTTAGTGCATCTGTGATTGGGCGGAAGTGTCTCCGCCCTCCCCCCCAAAGAAAGACGTAAAGAAAGCAGCAAAAACAAGAGCTTACGATTTTTCCAGTTAAGGTCATGTTTGAAAATGTGGTTTGTTTTTTAAATATGGTATATCTGCATGCAAGTCCGTGGAGCACAGGGTTTGTGCATGCAACTGAATGCTAAGTTTGGCTTGGGAAGATGCAATTTAAGTAGAATTATCTTTACACCTGATGTTTTGTGGGGATAATTTTTGTTGGGAAGCTTCAGCCAGCCTCAACTCCATCTCTGATCTGCAATATGAACACTACATCACATTGCTCGACTGTCATAAGCCGCTGTCTTTTAATCACATTCTCCTCGACCTGTAATACTGGCAAAATAGATTATATTGGCATTGGTAACGCATGGCAATTTTTAAAAAAGTTAAGAACAAAACCAAACCAAAGTGTTGCAATATAGGAGATAAGACTGTTGAAAAGAATGTGAGCTCCTGTCTTTGCTGTTACCTTATGAAGAATCATACTGCTGTCTTTCACAACTACTCAAAAATCCTGGATTTCTCAATTGTATTCAATGGCAGCTTTCCCAGGGGAGGAGAAAATAGCTTCAGGAATTCCAGCCTTGGTGGCTGCATTTGAGGATGGGAGGAAAGAGTTTGAAAGAACCTGGGGAGTATCTGTGAGTCCAGTGTTCTCAATTCTATGGTATGTACTCAAGAGATGACAGTGGGATGTACTCTCAGGAAAATGTGCACATGATGACAATCTGAGTGGACATGAATGCATCCTCTCTGATGCCCATCCCCAAAAATGCTGGCACATGAACAGCAATACTTCATGCAGTCCATGTCCTGCTATTTCATACGCTGCAATTCCTTTATAAGGTATATTTGGACCGATAACATTAAAAAAAAACAACTAAATGCTTTTCTAGTACAGTAAAGGAAAACCATAATTGTTCTGGCATTTAAATCAGTGGAGGACAGCCTATTGCCGGGTAAATGAACAGCCAGGAAAGCTTTCAACATTATATAACAATGATGGAAGTAAGGCTGTCACCATGGTCTTTGGTTCAAGACCGAATTGTTGAAAGCATTTGTACCTGTTTTCTTCTGTGTAATGGTAAAGGGCCAATCAGAATCAGTGATAAAAACATCACCTAAAAGTTTTTGAATCACACTGCATACAGTAAGGAATTGCCAAGCATAGAACAAGGAAGAACAGATTAACAATATTGAAGCCTATGAAGTGAGCTCAAGTGAAGTCACAACTCAAGCCGATGCACGCCTACTCAGAAGTAAGACCTATTAAGTTCAGGGCATCATCCAAAAGGCACCCTGGGCCGACACAAAATGCTTGTGTCTGCCCTTCACTGTCACAAATGTGCATTAAGGAACGTTCATGTCTGTGGAAAGCGTACCGGGCTGATGTATGGAAGCTGGCCCATGCTGGCAAATGGACATTTGTCTAGCTGTAAATCAGCATTGGGAGGGATAATTTAAAATGGAAATGCAGTGGTAATGCCTTACTCCCCCATCTCCACTACATAATTAGCAAATTAGGCTGCCCAGATTTGGTAAACTGGAATATGGCAATCCTAGCCCGGAGGAGATAGGACCCAGCACCTTTTAAGATTGCCCTTTTGGAGAACTGCAAAGAAAACTAAATGATGCCATGGAACAGCAATTTTGTCGGAGGGGAAAGTGTTACCTAGTAATAGAGTCTGGCAAAGTATGAGGAAAGTATCAGAGAAGGTGACTGCAATTTTGAGATTACTTTTATGGCTGTAATAATTACTTAGAAGTTTCTGTTATATTAGTATCACTGGGAAGTTTGGGTATATCAGCAGAATAGTAGATTGGATTTTTACTTTTTCCCGCTATCCATATTTCATTTATAAGACTTTCTCAAAAACCCAAATTATCTCCTCTCAAATAGCACATGGTATAGCAAGAATATTATTCCCGAATCAAAATTTGTGGTAGGTAACTAGAATCCAATAACATGTGGACAGTGGCATCGCTAGAGTTTACGTCACCCGGGGCGGGAGGTCAGCGCATCACCCCTCCTCCCAAACCATACAGAATAAATTACAATACCATACACATAACCTAAATGCAGTGTTATTACTAGGGTTGGTGTTACCCCCATCAACTTTATTTATTTTTTTAACAGGTCACCCAACAAATTAGTAACCAACAAAACACCCGTGGCCAATTTGATGACACTCACACAAATAAAAGTTCTAGTATTAGCTCTGATACATGGAAATGAGAACTGACTCATAATAGTCAGTCAGTCAGTCAATATTTATTGCGTAACCATAGGTCATTACAAAATAGAAAAGCAGGCATAATAATGACATAACAGTGAGCAAAATGGTATAAAAACAACATCACAAACAGGGCAAATTTACAATTTAACAATCATAAAAGATGCAAACATCGACTGAACAAACTGTAAATTAAAATTATTTGACCACAACAAAATTAACTATGATATAAAAGATTGAACATAATTTACATAATTAGATCGAATTTTCGACGCCGCAAGTGCAAAACGAGCCACCTTCAGGGTGGTATCACAATCAGCATCTGCCAAGAGGTAACAGACCTGTGCTAAATTTGATCTATCTTGTAACAGAGGAGCCAAAAATTTGGCTGACTCATAATAATGATTTTTTTTAAAAAAAAATCGTGATTTTTACATTAAAAGTTGTATTTTCAGTTTTTAGTTTTTTGGCCATAACTTTTGATAGAACGAAGATTACACCGGTTTTTTTCATTGAATTCTGAGTGAAATTGCATATCACTCAGAATATATATATAGCATGATGGTATTATTCCGTAAAACCACAATTTAAAAAAAAAAAATGCGATTTTTACATTAAAAGTTATATTTTTAGTTTTTTGGCCATAACTTTGGATAGAATTAAGATATTACACTCTGGTTTTTTTCATTGAATTCCGGGTGAAACTGCACACCCAAACGGTATATAGCATGATGGTATTATCTTTTAAAACCGCGATTTTAGCAATTTTGGTTCTTGTGGTGTCACACACCCCCTGTGCACGTCACTTGGTGCACCCCACCCCCCTCATGACGCCACTGCATGTGGACTGACTGGCTGTACCTGATTTGTCTGGCTATTGTCCCCACCCTTTCTGATGATTAGCTATGCCAGCTGCATGTTTGTGCTGGCAGCCCCCAATGGCTCCTATGAATCAACAAGGCCTATTGGATGCTGCTTGAAGGGTAGAGGCTGCTCCCACTGGCATACATAAGCCTGTTGCCAACCCCCAGAGAGAATTTATGCAGGATGGTGAGGGTGCTACAGTTTGCCTTCTTGCTCCTGGTGCTAGGAATCTTAATGGATGTTGTGAGCTGCTGAATCAACGTGCAACAGCCTGGCGGCTGAAGAATCAGACCTCTGCAGAGTAAGGCTGCAGTTGAAACCCAAGATTAAGCCGATTGTGTGGAAGCTAAACTTTCATTGATCGTTCAGATGAAGGCTGTGTAGGCTGAGAAGGAGAAAGCAGAAACCTCCCCAGATGAATGCCCTTCCATCGTTGAGTTAAGGATTTTATTCTTCTTCCATAATAATTGAAATCTGAAGGACTGCCTTTCTTCACATGAATCTGCCAGCTCACTTTAGCGATCAGCAGGGACACTGGCTCTGGGTTTCTCCTCCTTTGGAGGTGGGAGCATGATAGAGGACTTTTTTTGGGTTGCAGCCCTTGGAGGCTTGGTTAGAACCTTCAGTAGTGTTGTATTTCTCATATTACTGGCATTTGTTCAGTTGAACATAATACTTGCTATACATCCTGGGGCAGATTCACACTCCCTGTCACCTCAGTTGACCTCTGTAGTGGGGATATCTACACAGGGATGTGCCTTGCTTTAGAGGGAAACATTGGGAGGTGCCAGAGACTGCACCTAAGGTCACAGCTATGTTAGCCAGCCTGCTGTCCCATTATTCCATTGTGGAACGCTGAGGCTGCAATCCTGTACACACTTTCCTCAGAGTACACCCCACTGAACACATGTGTGCTTCTGAGTCCATGCACCACCACAAAGCGCCACCATGTCCCACCATGAATTGCTACAGCTATACTAAAAGACCACATGCCCCCAAAATAGTTCAAAGGATGAAAACACAGGTGCATGCATCAAGAGCAATTTTTTTTAGGTTCCTTATCCTCACATAAGACACAATTTTTTAAAAATTCTCTAACAGTCAAATCCTATTGGTTTGCCTTGCTGGTGTAATGAGCATTCCACTAGTGCTGACTGCTTTATAGCAGCCCTCCGAAAGCATGTGGAGCTGGTGGGAAGGCCAGAGCCTTTCTGTGTGCACCGGCATATTCCCCATAGGCAGGTAAGTTGGTCAGGAAGGCAGAAAAGGATGGGAGAGAGCAGAATGGGGAGACAATGGAGCAGGGGATGGCTGATTTGGATCTAGGGAGTGGTTTTGGCTGCAGTAGCGACTGCAGATATCGGTCGGGCCAGATCCATGGTCTGGAACCAGTGTATACTTGTGCTGAGTAGATGCTTCTCGCCACAGGGGCTTACCCAGAGATTTCCATGATCCCCCCGCCACCGTTGCAGCAGTAGCCTTTTTTAGTGCAGGGAATGGATACGATTGGGCTCCAAACCACTTTTATAATCTGACATGGGTATCCCAATTATACTGCTTTGAGTACTTTATGTGAAGACACCCTCCTATCACTGCTAAACTGGGCTTTATATGGTGCATTGTTGTACAATTGTTTGGGGTTCTGGGAACAGTAAATAGTGCTTGCAGCACCTGGTCAATGGTGGTTGTTGGTAGATTCCCTCATCCTTGGCCTATCCTTAAAGAGCAGTTTGTGCAGCACAACAGTATCACACAACAGTGAGGAAGACGTCTGCTGCTTCAAGATATCTTCATGAGGTAGACAATGATAGCTGTTCATCACTTCATGGGCACCAGTACTAGTACCCCAAAGCCCACTGTTATGAGATCTGCCTCAGTATAGCGACTCAGGATCATAAAGGTTGTGCATTCTAAACCCCTTAATACCCAAGGGTGTATACGTGCTACATTAACAGGCTCACTTTTTTGATGATTTTTGGCTTCTGCGCAGGTCAAGGGATCTATGTTTCACCTGATTTTTTTCAGACTGTTAGAGCTATGCTTTCAAAGAAAAAAAAGTGACTGTTTCAGGGTTATTGTTGTTTTGCCATGCCTAGTTCTACAACCTGCTCTGGCCTTTCCTCCAATAAAATTATAGTTGAAAATTGGGCATTTTGTTTTAATCTGGGTCTACACTTTGTACTTCAGTTGAATTGAAACTTTCAGAGAAAGCAGAAAGCTGACTACAAGTATTTATTTTTCAGAGGAAGATAAATACCTGTAATCAGCTGACAACAATAATGTTGAATATAATCTACCATGGGAAATAAAGAAAAAAATCAAGACTGTAGTATGGATGCATTTTTGGAACATCTGTGTTCTTGCTGTCCTAAAACTTTCACAGGTGCTTTGTCATTTAGGAGCAGCACAGGCTCATTACAGCTAAATTGAATAAAGGTGAAGTGCCTGCAAAATTCTGTTTATTACGCTGTGGACATAATAGCATAATAAATAGATAGGACAACCGATATAAACATATATATCAGGTAAAGATAACACCAAAAGTGGACTTACTTGTGCTGTGACCTTAGGACTATCCTCTCTGACATTTCCAGATGCTTTCCTCTAAAACAGAGATGCATCCCCAGCATAGATAACGCCACAATACAGGATCAGTTGATCTGAAGGGGTGTGTGATTATGTCTCAAACAATGGGGCACAGTGAAGTATTGTTGCTGAATCTCTATAGCAATGTTACACCCTGTTACACCCTGTAATATTTAACATGGTAGCATCACAAGTCATTAGGGAGGTATGGTGCCCAGGTAGAAAATAATCATGCCATTTACCTCTCACATGAGATTTTGCCATGTCAAATGTGACTAGTGCAGGGTGGTGCACAGTCATATGAAAACACCACTGCGTTGTACAGGTAATGCAAGATTGGTTCCATGTGGTCCTTTTGAGGATCCTGTGCAACTTTTTTGAATAAATGCAAATTTTATCATGGCAAGGTCACAGCAGTCCCTGACTCTTCATATACACTCTGTATGTGCGTGGCAGGAAATTCAGAATTTATGCTCTTTATATTAGTAAAGGTTTGTGCCAAAAAGCACTTTTTCTATTCTGAATTTGAGCTCAGAGATAAACACAACTTTAACCAACAACATTTTGATGTGGTTAGCAGAGAAATGCAACAATTAATTTTGCAGTCATTCTGCTGATCGCATGAAATTATACACTCTCAGTCTTTCCAGCCTCAACGTGCTATTCTTGTCCTGAATTACAAAGAGTAACTAGTGAACTTCTTTAATAAACAACTTTGTCATTTGTCTTAGTCAGAGGCAAATATCTGCAGGTCCTATGAACGTAAATGAAATATGGGGACTGATTCTCAAAGAACCCCATAACGGGAGGCTTCCTGATTTGCTTTAGTGCGGCCTGTGGTGGAGCTGAACTTTTGAAGGCTAGACTGCCTGTGATTTTCAAGGCTGCATTCCTAAAATTATGTTCAAGCTTGTACAGTTTCAGGATTGCAGCCTCAGGCTCCCTTGACATTTTTTTCCCTCAAGTGCTTTGAGGATAAGTCTGTATGAGTTGTATTCCCCACTGGTGCCAGTCCTGTTGCGAAGAAGGGAAATGGGAGGGTAGGATAAGTGGGTAAAATTTGTTTTGCCTGCCATCTCCTTTTTTCTTTTGGCAACTGGATCCACATAGTGTGGGTGAACATTGCTTCAGAGAAAGTCGGAAGAGCAAATAAGCATGAATCAATCAGCTTTCATGCCTGCTTCTAATGATGCTACAAACAGAGCATAAACACAGGCTTGTGTCTGTACGAGAGCAAATGTGAACCAACTGAATTTCAAAACTAAAACTACAGTAGCATCACATTTTCTCTAGAGCAGCAATTACAAATATGGTTTTTAAAAATATGCAAAAGCACTCAAATAAATTAAAGTCAACTGCTTAACAAGAATGTTTATATAACAAGAATGGTTCATACAATTTTCATCTTGCTCAATAAATAGGCACTTCAATAAGGTACAGTATATACTGTATTTACAATGACAGTGTGAATGCTAGGCATCATTTGAAAGCATGGTTCTACTATAGTAGGTGGGAGATGGCAACTACTTAGAACCCGGTGCCAACATGGATTATAACAAATCCAGTGAGTATTTTGTTTTTCAATTATTCATAGAAAATTTAATCCTGATTAAGTATCCTTGGGCAGGAATTCATGGGTAGTTGATGACTGAAACTAACATTTATTTGAAATGCTTCTGTTAATTTAATCTGTGTATATGGCTTAATTATGATTGAATCCTCAATGTAAAAGTAATGAATTATATCAGGATTAAAATTCTAGTACCGCATCACACATTCCATTTTCCCCTCTCAGTTTAAGAGATGCAAGCCTGCTGTTTTATACCCTAATGTTGCAGTACAAAAAAAAATCTCTGTTGTCAGACTACCACCCTTCTGCTCTGTAACATTTATTACAAATACAGCATGTGGGAAGCAATTGGTGATCAGGCTGAAAGTTGAATAACAGCCAAATCTCAAAGGCAAAAAATGTTTAACAAAAAAAAAAAAAAAAACCTCTCACAAATAACAAAAATTACAGTTTGTTGTAAACATTTTACACTGGTTTCCTGCAGCTACTACAGTTTCAAGTCCTTTCAAATGTATGCACAAATTTTATTTTGTTTCAAAGCAGAAAGGGAAATGCAACCTTAAACCAATACTTTAATTACAAAACTGTATTATGCTATCAGTGTAAGCTTGACGTTATAAAAATTTGGATTTAGTTCCAATAGAAGATGAGGCCGTTCTGGAGTGAAAATATTGTGGCTAAGATTGTGGCATCTCTTTCCAAAACAGGAAAAACAACATTTGCTTTTCGCTATTTTTAAAAATAAAATTCACCTTGTAACTATTCTGGGACAGAAGTAATGATAGCAAAATGCTGTGTTTTGATTATTTTGTTTTTCCAGGAAAATGTCTGTAGTGGATTTATTGCTGAGAACAGCTGCTCAGTTCCCAAGTCTTTATTGCACCTTTGTCAGTCAATCTCCCCAATGCATCTCAGAAGTGATGGCGACTTTTATGTCCAGATGCTACAGTAAGTGGTAATGTCACTGATGAGAGTGAAGACACTTCCCAATACAGACTGTGAGAAACAAACAGTCGGTACAGGAGGACGATGGAGAACAACTGGCAGAGTATAACACCTATAGTAATAATCTAAAAGACATAAAAAAAAAGAGAGAGAGTGCTTTGTAGAAAGAACAAAATATTTACAGTACAAGTGACATTTACTGGACGTACTTAGGGATAGTTCACATAGTAGTACATGTTCAGAAGTTCAACTAGGATTGGCACATCTTCCTTAACACACAGCTTCAGAACTCCATGTGGCTAACCTGAGTTCCATTATTTTCAAAATGGCTCTTAGTCATCACTATTTCCTTTGGATTTAATTCAACACATCCCTATCTCTAAAGCCACAATTCAGTACTCTACAAAAAAAGACACAACCGATTCAGAAATATTCCTCTAAAATTTTGTTCTTTAGAAGAAGGGTGGGCAACTGCTAGGTGAGTTGCTAGTTTACTTGCAGTGAATATTTTATATGAGAATGCATTCAACATGTAATCACCCCCTACAGTCTGAAGGAGTACAAGGAAAAAATGCTCCCAGGGTAGTTTTGAGAGTTTTGCAATGCACATAAGAAGTTTTAGGGAGAGTGCAGGGTGCAGCAGTACTTAGAACTGGGACATGTTCTGCAATTGCCTTGCAATTATTCTGGTCCTGAGCCCAACTTGCTGAAGAAACCTCCCTGCAGTAACCTAACTGATTGCAAATAAAGAAATAGTTTGCTACACTGACGGCACAATCCTAACCAACTTTCCAGTACCGAGAAAGCTGTGCCAATGGGGTATGTGCTGTATCCTTTACCCCAGAGCTGCATTGCCCTTATCCCAGTGCTTGAAAGTTGGTTAGGATTGCACCCTAAATGCCCTTTCTGAAAAAAGTATGGAGTCATCAATTATAATTAATGCACCTACAGCAATAAAACCACTCTCTCTAGATTCCATAGGAAGCATTTTGGTTTTCTTTGTGTTTTTCAACAAAACGATCCTTCTTGATTTTTGGAATAGTTGTAATTTGCATTCAGTAAGCTCACCAGACAGAGGGAAAGCACTGTTCTTGGACTGGATACCATTCAGTTGGGAATGGCAGAGGCTTTATCTAAATGTGGGATATTCCACATGCTAGTCTGTTAGCTTCTGGCTTGAAAAATAAGAAATAAAAGTCCCATAAATTCATTTGTTCTCCGTTAGTTACAAAGATAAATTTTGAGAGATTCCTGGCATTCAAATAATCTACTTCTAGGTGCACCTTTGTTGGTTTAAAGGTAAATGTTTCCCCACGACTGAATGGTCTAGTCGTGACCGACTGTAAGGGGCGGTGCTCATCTTTGTTTCTAAGCCTGTAGAGCCGGCATTTGTCCGAGGACAAGCTTCTGTAGTCATGTGGCCAGCGTGACTATACACCATAGCGCACGGAACGCTGTTACCTTCCCACTGAAGTGGTACCTATTTATCTACTTGCATTTTTAGGTGCTTTCGAACTGCTAGGTTGTTGGTTTACTTTTATATAAATAGGAAGGTTATAAAAATTTGCCTACAATATTTGCCCATTTTTTTTGTTGCTTTTTCCGTAGAAAACTCTCAATTTTTACTGCAGTCTTCTCACTTTATGTTAAACAACACATATGTGCAAAGATGAAGAATAAATACATTGTATTTTAGTCACATAATTTATTCACAGCGTTGGTACTGGAGCATGCATTGCATCCTGCAGGAGGGGGACAGTTATGCATGTCTCCTCAAGGTAAGGGAACATTACCTCCCCTGCCCTGATGAGTCTACTGGGACCTGTGCCAGCAATTTTTCTGGCATAAATCTGAGTGGCTCTGGGTAGGTGGATCAAGGCTGGAAAGGGGAATAGGAGATCAATGGAGCTACTTCTGCCGATAACCACTCCCTTCCCACCTTTGACATACCTCCACCCTGATTCCTTTCCTGTTCTCCCATTCCCTTCCTATTCCATGTTCCCCACGCCAACTTATTTATTTATGTAAAAGATTAGTCTAAACTATCATTTTTCAATGGATTTTTTACAAATTTACTTTGTATTTCTCAGAATCCTCAGTCCTCGATGCTGCTTTCACGGTGTGGTTATCTCCTTGAGCTGCGTGCCATTGAGGCTCAGCAAGCAATTGTACATCTAGCCTGGACAGGTCCTCTGAGGGAGGGGGTGTTGCCGCCTGCTTTGAAGCAGGCGATTGTTCGCCCCCTCCTGAAGAAACCCTCTCTGGATCCCACTATTCTAGACAACTTTCGATCAGTCTCAAATATCCTATTTCTGGGCAAGGTGATTGAGTGGGTACACGAAGAAGTCAGTATCATGTTGCAAATTCTGGAGTATAGCTGCTTGGATTAACTTCTACATGAAGCCGCTGGGAGAGGTCATCCGGGGGTTTGGGGTGGGGTGCCATCAATATGCTGATGACACCCAACTCTATCTCTCCTTTCCCCCTGATTCTGAGGAGGCAGTCGAGGTCCTGAATAGTTGTCTGCAGGCAGTTGGGGACTGGATGTGGGCGAACAAGCTGAAATTAAATCCGGATAAGACAGAGATGCTCCTGGTCCAGAAACCCACAGCTCGGGTGGACTACTGCCTTGCTCTGAATGGGGTTGCACTCCCTCTGAAGGAGCAGGTCCGCAGTTTGGGAGTTCTCCTGGATCCACAGCTACTCCTGGACTCCCAGGTGTCGGCGGTGGCCAGGGGAGCCTTTGCTCAGCTTCGGCTGATTCGCCAGCTGCAACCATACCTGAGCTGCGCGGACCTGGCCACGGTGGCCCATGCTCTAGTGACATCCAGATTAGATTATTGCAATGCGCTCTACGTGGGGCTGCCTCTGAAGATGGTCCGGAAATTGCAACTAGTGCAGAATGCGGCTGCTCGTGTGGTTGCTGGGGCTCATCAGTTCGACTCTGTCGGGCCGTTGCTTCAGCGGCTACACTGGCTGCCGGTTCCTTTCCAGGCCCGATTCAAAGTACTAGGTTTGACTTTTAAAGCCCTTTACGGCTCAGGTCCGGGGTATTTGAGGGATCGCCTCCTTCCATATAATCCTACCCATACTCTTAGGTCATCGGGGGGGGGGGCTTCTGTCTGTGCCGCCACCAGGAGAGGTGAGGGGGATGGCGGCCATGAATAGGGCCTTCTCGATGGTGGCCCCCGACTATGCAATACCCTCCCCTTAGAATTAAGAACTGCTCTCTCTTTGGCAATATTTTGGTGGGGGCTGAAGACTTTTTTATTTAAAAAAGCCTTCAATTGTCGACAGGCTGGCTGGCATTTTACATTCTTCATCTTTACATTTTAAATTCTATTGAATTGTGGGACCCACGGGGCTTGCTTGTTTTAAATTTTAACTGTTTTAATATTGTTTTTAACATTGTTTTAATTGTTAAACATTGTGGTTTTAATGTGTTGGTTTTAATGTTGTAAGCTGCCTTGGGTGCCCAATGGGCAGAAAGGCAGGATAAAAATTAAATAAATAAATAAATAAATAAATAACATTATGCTTGTATTAAAATCCTTCTGTAATTGATTTTTTTTACAAAAAGTTCTTTTATTATGGTGCATATACCTACCTTCTCTCTTTGATAGTCTCTAAACATTAGAGATAATGACACAAGAACTGGATGACACAGAAACCACAGAATGCACCCCTGAAAGAGAAAAGCCAGGTTGTCTGTCAAAAAAGTCCACCTGTCAGTACTAAAAGTCATTCTGGCCATTTGTGGAATTCTGTTTATGTACTTCCAGTTTTATTTCACAAGTCAATAACCCAACATTATGTAACTTATCAACTGTTTTCTACATCAAGCCACAGAAACCTATGAAGGTTTCATTGTAAAATGCCACTCTTTACTTAACCAGATCATTCAACATTTTCCACCCAGACACAGTAAAGACTGCTTGGGCAGCAGGGCTCTATAAGAATAGATCCAACAAAATACTGTATATCTAGTTTCCATACAATACATGTACCTTTGTAAAAGTGATATAGAATTCCCTTTTCAGTGTGCTTCTTTCAATTCGGATGATCTGATAAAGTCCACAGCCTAATGAAAGAGCTAGGCAAATTCTCGAGCCAATGAGAAGTCCACCTGCTAGACTTTGGTGTGAGTGGTAGCTATGATGATTGGTATCTTCAAACTGCTCCCAAATTAGCAGAATACTCTGCAAAAGAACAAGCAGCAAATTTAAGAGAAAGGTGATGCCCAGATGGAACTTTTGAAAATAACTTTGTTTATATATGAACTATTGTGATGAGGGGGAGTAGCCAGCCACATAACCTATGCTGCTTCCAATGCAGCTCATGAGGCAGCTGGAGGTCTCCTTGGGCTGAGGGGATATAATTCCCCTTACCTTGAATAAAGTCCCAGCTATCCCTGTGGGGCTTCTCAAATGAGAGTCAGCTATTTAGCTAGTGGAAATCAGGAAGCCTAATGTAACACCGGAGGGACTGGGAGAGGGGTTAAGATATGGCAGTGGCCTGCTCCACCAATCCCGTTCCCTCCTAGGCCCAATCTTCCTTCTGTTCTGCCTTCCTACTGCTCTGAAATGCCCCCTCCCCACCTCCATACATTGTTTGGCTGATCACTGGAATTCAGAGTGCAATCCTAACCTGGAGTTAGGCTGGCACAGTTAAGCCAGCGAAGTTAGGCTAGCACAAGGGACACTGTAAAGTATGTTTGGCCTCTTGAAGTCAGAGGCCAGCACACAGACATGTGCCATCCTCCCTGACCAGGAGTGGTCCAAACACTCTTTACCATGGCCCTGGTGCTGGCCAAACTTGTGCCGGCCTAACTCCAGGTTAGGATAGCGCCCTCAGTGTTGGCGGGCTGACTGCCGGCTCTACTTACTCCCACGTTGTGAATGAGCTGTATGGCATGCTTGCAACACTTTTGGGCAGAGCAGTGGCAGCTGAGCTGGCCAAGGAAGATGTTAGGATTGTGCTATTAGTTTTTCATTCACTTGAAACTAGGGTTTCTAGTATGTGAGGGTGCAATCCTAACTAACTTTCCAGGGTAGGGGCAATGAAGCTCCAAGGCAAGGGAACAAACAGTCCCTTACCTTCAGGAGGCACATGCCCCTTTGGCACTGCTATGTCAATGCTGGGAAGTTGGTTAGGATTGTGCACTAAGTGTACTTATGCATATCTATATAACATAGGCCTTTTAATCTCTGGGTAGGTGTCAAGCATTTGTAGAAGCTGTTGTCCATGTTACTCCCTTACCTTGAGGAGGCCTCAGTGACTGCCACCCCCCCCCACTGCAAGATGCAGTGCATATCCTGCTGGCATGGCTGCATCAGTGCTGGAAAGCTGGATAGGATTGGGCCCTAAATTTTCAGTCAGCCTTTCAGTCACTTTAAGCCACTGCACTATATGAGGGAAGTGGAAGCGTCAAACTGACAATTAACCCTGAAAATAAAAAGTATCTGCTCAGTGTGTGTTCTGCAAACACTAAGCCACCAATAACCATTTGAAAAAATGTACATTCTTTTAGATTGTGAGCCCTTTTGGGACAGGGAGCCATTTAACTTTAATGTTATTATTTGCCTGTAAACCGCTTTGTGAACTTTGTGTTGAAAAGCGGTATATAAATACTAGTGATTGATTGACATCCAGGAAATTGGGAATAGTACTTTTTCAGGAAGCAGAGACCACACTAAGGGCCCAATCCTTCACAGCATTGATGTAGCCACAATGCAGCCCTGAGGTAAGGAAACAAACACTCCCTTACCTTGAGGAGGCCTCTGTGACTGCCACCCCCCACTGCAAGATGTAGCACATATCCTGCTGGCACAGCTGCATCAGAAAACGGGATAGATTTGGGCCCTAAATTTTTAGTCAGCCTGCAAAAGCCCTTCAGAAGTTTTTTTTTAAAAATCTACAGTGGAGGTCCCCAACTTTTAAGTGCCAGTTGGATGCTTAGGCCAGGGCCAAACATGTATGGTGCACAACTGCTGCCATTCTCCATGTTCCTTCTGTCACCCTTTTTTACTCCCTCTCTTGCCTGACCAGGAGGGGGACAAAATAAGGTACCCTTTCAGGAGCTTTGCCGTCTATTTTTCACCAGCACTCTATGCAGCTGGACAAATGGGAAGGAGATGGTGAAGAAGGCTGCAACAGCAGTGACAGCATCAGGCAGTTAGGCATCATCTAGCTAGCACATCTCTGCTAGCACATCTGCACCAGACAGCACCATGTTGGGAAGCCCTCATCTATAGCATACATTACTGAAGGGGCATCAAGATGGGAGGGCTCTTCCCTTTGCAGTAAGCTTATCTAGAATATTTGCTTTCTTCATTATCCAATGACCACCTCTGCAGCAAATAAAAATACACAACAAAACAACCAACCTGTGTTACAACTACTACTACAGCAATGGCAGTGGATGTTGGAGTGGAGTCCCACTGGAGAGGTTTGCTCTGAGATTTCTTCATTCTGCCTACTGTCCATCCCATACATAAACTCAGTAGTAGGTACAGCATCTGCATCTGAGAAACTATGTCACACACTAAAGAGAAAAATAAGAGCATTATTAATATAATAAAAGTCAGTGATTCTCAAACATTTTAGTACAGGGACCCCTTTTTACAAAGCCAATATGTCCAGAACCTCTGGAAGGCCAGAGGTGACATCGCCAAGCAGGAACATTTTTAACACCCCCATACAACAAAATCAAATCTCATTAAGTAAATTAAAAGTTTACAATAAGTATAAGTTTAAAATTTTATTTAAAATAAAGAACCCTCCTAACCTTCCCAAGCAGTTGCTGATCTGTTTTTAAAAAGTTCCCCATATTTGTATATTGTTAGAAGCTTATACACAGTAGCCTGTTAAAAGGACTGTTAAAAGGGCAGTAGCCTGTTAAAATTTCCCCAAATGCAGTCACATACCATGATAGCATCAAGGTCAATATATTAAAAATAAAATACATATTGAAATGAATGGGGACCCATCTGAGATTGGCTCACAACCCACTGAGTGGGTCCTGACTCACAGTTTGAGAAACACTGATATAAATAATGATGGCTTTAAGAAAAATGTCTATACAAAATAGCCTTGTAAAGAACTCTAATTCCTACAAGCTACATGTCCATATAGAAATACACGAAGAAGTCAGTATCATGTTGCAAATTCTTGAGTATAGCTGCTTGGATTATCTAGCCAATGTAAATAGGAAGCTATTTAAGGTGCATTTTGACTAGCACCCTTGCCATATTTTAAGCCATCTGAGGTTTGTCCTTCACTGTTCCATATATCGAAAATATATACACTAGTACAGGACAGAAAGAGCAAAAAGTGTCTAAAAAGAAGGATGTAAAAATAGACATGTTTAAAATGAGGGCAACAATGATGACAGGCAGGAGAAGGACTTGATTTAATTTCCTCTTTTTTTACCTTCTCCCATTTAGATACTGTCTGATAAATGAGCTACTGTGCTCATTTCCAGAAAAGCATTAACAACAAACAAATAATTCATACTTTCCAAAGTAATCTCCCAGAATCACAGACATGTTCAATATTGGAATACTGGTGTGACTTATGTATTTTATTTAATAATTAAAATAGCTCCAATTTTACAACAGATTTAGCATATAACATGTGCAAAATATATTCTGCACTATTTGTAGAGCCAATGTATGTATTAATAAACTGTTCAGATAAAGTAGCAGTTCTTGGAAATGAACTTACATTCTGCAAGACTTCCCATAAAAGGTGATCCGACTCCATTTTTAGAGTATCTAATAAAACAAAACAACCTTCAGTATTTAAACTGATTATTCTAAACATATTCCAAATTTATTAAAACACTAATTCATACAATTATAATTGAAGCTATGCTAATAAATGTAAATAACTTTGTACAGGCTTGAAGAATAAATTATACCAAAATGAGGTGATTGGTTTTTTTTCTTCATTTTATTTTAAACTTTGTGTGCAATCCTGAGGTGCCTCTTGGATTGCAGGGCTGTCGCCAATGTGCCTATACTAAGGCATGCCAGCTTCAGCCTAGGAGGTGCTGGATTGGCGTGAGGACTTGCGCCGACCCAGGCACGCCAAAGAGGGCAGCAGGTAAGCTGCCCCTGTGCTGGCCAAGTTTGCCCTCCTTGCTCTGGAGGGCAAGGAAAAGGCGGAGGAAGGTGGGAGGCAGGTAGAACAGGGTAGCGGTGGGCGGAGAGAGGAGAGCCATGTGGGCGGCCCGGGTGGGGGGCGCCACGTTGATCTGGCCTTTCAGCCAGATCCTAACCCTTGTCTTTGGGCCGCTAGGACTTACACCTGATGTTTAGCAGGCACAGATCTGAACAGTCTCACAGGGCTGCCTTTGGCTTACCCTGGGGTAAGGCAGGAAATGCCCCACAATGAGTTCCAGTTGCTTCTTACCCTGTGTAGGATGCAGTGCAGGCCAGTTGGCCTGCCTGCTTCCACGCAGATTAGGACTGGACTGTTAGATAAATAAAAGGATACAATTGAGATTTATAAGATTATGCAGGATGTGGAAAATGTGGGTATGGAGCAGTTTTTCTCCCTTTCTCCCGACACTAGAACCAGTGGTCATCCAATGAAACTGACCAATGAGACCAATATATATACACCATTTTATGAACCACATTTGTGGAAAAACGGTACATCAATACTCTTCATAAAATGCACTTGGTTTTTCTGAAGCAGGCATGTAACACATAGAAGACATACATAAATGTATCTGGGGATCTTCACTCAGTGAGAGCTCCCAGATCCGTTTACAGATGTGTATGCCTTCCACACTGCTGCAGGAAAGCACCAGTGTACACATACGCTCGACATTTGCCCTATAAAGTGTGGTGGTGCCATAAGCCACATGAAGTCTGCTACTGTGCTATGGTTTGACTGTGATAATTGTATCAAAATGGCTGCACATTCAAACCCTATGCTGTGAAGGAACACCCTGTACATTTAAGAGACACCTTACTTCTCAGTGATAGAGCACATGCTTTGCAGAGAGAACATTCCAGGTTGAATCCATAGAGTCTTTAATCCAAAGACTCTTTGGGACTCAAGACTGAGAAAGACTTCTGCTTGAGATCTACTTGAGCCATTGCAAGTATGAGCAGACTGTATCAAGTAGTTAGGCCAATAGCATGTCTCAAGTATGACAGCTTTGTATGTCCACATGCTGATGTTCCTTGACTCCAATTTTAAATTTACCTTGAAAAGTGCAGGTAGTTAGCAAAAGCTGAAGCAGCCTGCAACAGCAAAACAGTTGACAGAACCTTTAACACTGTGTGCATAGGACCTCCTTTCTTCATAGTTTGCCACAGCGATTGGGCATAGATGCAAGCAGCAACAAAATATGCCAAGACAAGCAGGAAGAAGAACTCATGCAGGCCTGTGAAAAGAAGTATCTCAAATCATTTCAGCAAATCATTGCTATTCATATCACAACTATAATTTCAACTGAGATCATCAGCAAAATGAAAAAATGGATCCCCCTCCTCTATTATTAGAAAAAATAAAATAAAGAGCATCTAACTTCTGCCTGGACAGCAAACACTTGGGCCAGAGAATAGTACTGAAATGCTGGCCTAACATTCCACTGGATATACCTCAATCAAAACACTTGTGCCATGGTATGCAGAGCATTAGGACCAATTATTTCAGAGAACTTGTGAAAAATGTGAACAGAAAACAATCTGCACCTTCATCAAAACTACCTTTTGGAAAAATGCACTTCGCATTAGAAATGGCTTGAAATTTCTAAATAGTGCTAAGAATGTGGTCACTGTGTAAATGCAGCCTTCTCTGCAATCATGCAGAGACAGTCAGAACTTTGTATTTCCAAACATTATACGTTTCTTTTGCAAATACAGTATTTAGGAGTAATATGCTGGCCTCAGTAGTCATGTTTCAATGAATGCCTGTTTGTTCTCATTGTTATGGCTTTTGCTAAAGCAATTAACCAACACTGATTTACTGAAATGTTTTAAGCATACTCCCAAGTGTGGTAATTAGTAGACTAGTCCACATGCCAAAAAGAGTTCCAGCTCATATTGGTAGCTTGGAACTCTTATCAATGTTTGCAGAACATTAATATAACTTTTGTTGTCTTCGCTGACTCAATATATACTAGTTCTAAATTACAAGTACCTTTCAAGATAATTTGTTGTCCACTGCTAAGGAAAAAATTTTTTCTGATCCCTCCCACAATGTGTCTTATTTTGACAAGAACAATGATGTCTATAGCAGAAGAGGACCATGAGGTTATGTGCCTCACCCACTGTGGATGAATACGAAAGCCAACCTCCACTGGCAAAAAGATCTCATTTCCTGGGGATCTTTCTCATATATTCTTATACCTCTTTTTCTCACAATACAAACGTTGCTTGCAGTGTATCCACTACAAATCCCTATGTTGCTAATAGTGTTTACAGTTTGTGGGAAGACACTTGGTTCTATTCAAAGATTACGGTGGATGGGGTATAAATATATCCTTTCCACACGATGGGAAGGGGCATTCAGTTTTGTCTTACGCTTACAGAGATTTGAGCATTTGATGTATAAATATTTACCTATGATAAAAATTGAGAGGCTCTGAAATGCGTATCTGTGATACATCAGTCTTACCACCAGGTGTCACTGCTGTAATACTTAAAATTATTGGTGAGGCTATATGGCACTGAAATATAGCTGCATGGTTTTGAAGGAGTTATATTTGTGTTTTGAGCACATCTGTCATTGCAAATTTTGTGATACATGAAGGGAATAACATGAAGAACAGTATTTTTGTGACAGTGATAAAATTGTAGGTGGCACAGAATTGCAGATTTGAGGATTCCTATATGGAAGATGAATTAAAGAACCCTGGTTAATATTCTCTGTATTTTGCAGTTCAGATATTTTTTCCACTTTTTTATTTTATTTAACTAAAATGAAAATATACATAAAAAATCTAAACAATACATAGATACTTCATAAGACACAGCAAGAGCAAAGCAGTATATCGTACTTACATACGGTATAGCTTCCATTACGACCGTGTCGAAATATCAAAATCAACAAAATGTAACCCTAACGGACCTTCGTATGCTATTCAATTAATTCCCCCATTACAGTTATTTCAATCTATTTCAATCTATCCAGCAAATCTGCATATCATTAAATCATGTTCTCTGTCATATGCAAAAAGTCAGTAAGTGGCTTCCAGTTCATGAACAAATTTACTGGCTTCTCTTTACATAAAATTGTAAGCTGAGCCATTTCTACAAAGTCCAACACTTTTGTCCACCATTCTTCAATCCAAGGTAGTTTGATATTTTTCCAGTATTGTCCATAAAATATTCTTGCTGAACTTGCCATAAAGTTTCAATTTTTTTGTCCAAATGCTCATTTTCCATACCTAGCAAGGAATTTGAATTCGACTGGAGCAAGGGAGACTCTCCGTCACCACTCTCGGGCGACGGTACTGGTAGCGTCGGCCTGAGAGCTCTGGCACTGATGCGGGGGTGCAACTCAGTGCCCTCACGTCAGCGCTAGTGACATAGCACCAATGCAACGACATTGCGTCGGCGCTATGTCGAGGGCAGGATTGTGCCCTCAGCCTATTAGTCCAAATATGAAAATAAACAAAATGTACCTCCAACAGCCATTCTTATACTATCCAATTAATTCCTCCTAATCCAGTTATCTTAATATATATCCATTAATTCTATGCACCAAATCCACATATCAATTAGGACCCAAACCTATCCAGCTTTCCAGTGCTGGTGCATCAGCAATGCAGCCCTGAGGAAAGGGAACAAACATTCCCTTACCTTGAGGAGGCTTCCTTGAGGACTGCCCCCCCCCCATCTCAGGCTTCAGCGCACACCCTGTTGGCCACAGCTGCACAAGTGCTGGAAATCTGGATAGGATTTGGCCCTAAATAATTGTTCTCTCTCGTATGTACGACATCAATAAGAGGTTTCCAGTTGTTCACAAAAAGGTTTACTGACTTATCTCTTAAGTAAAATTGTAAGTTTGTCCATTTTTACAAAGTTCAAAACTTTTATCCACTCTGGCATTTTCAGGGCATCATTAAATGAATGATTCTTTGTTTTTCCAAAGCAAGAAGCAGCAGAGGGCTAACTCCTTGTCATAGAGAACTGGATGCCCAAATTAATACATGACATAAAAGGTTTTTTTTTTTTTTGCATCTGAAAAACATGCTCTAAACATGAGAATGTTTTTTGTGTCATTAATTATGCACTTTCCCCAACTTTACACTCTTACCCCTATGTCATAAAAAATCTTACCCGATTCCCCTGCACTAAAGTGATCCAACGGATTCCCTTCCGCATCTGGGTTTAGTAATACCATTTCAAACTGAACATCCTCGGATCCAGTATTTTCATAATTCTCCGCGCAGGTAAACTTGTCGGCATAAAACACATACCACGTGTCTGGATATGGAACCTGGGACACCGTCAAATTCTGTTCTGTGAAGTTCATGCTCACTTCAAAAAGAAACAGCATAAAATCAGCAAAATCAAAAAGGATTTAAAAATGGCTAGCATGCAAGAAACCTCTGAGCTACATTTATGGCTAGAAGATGCAGCGATATATTCATGTGTCTATATGCAATAGAGAGATGCAGCCAGTTTTCATTGCTGCAGTCCAATCCCAAACTGCCTGATTGCTGGGGAGCGCAGCTCATCCCCTTTCCCTGAAGTAATGGTGCAGAGAGGGTGAACGGTCTACCAGCCTCTGTGCTGGCTAAATAGCTGGTACAGAGGCAAGACTCTCCATGTAAGGCTGCGGGGCCCTACACGGAGGTCAGGATCCAGCGGCTAGAGTCATCACTGGTCCCACCCCCGTTCTCCCTCCCCCTCCCTGGAACGCCCTCACACCCTGCCCAGAAAGGCCACAACGCCAGTGATTGGTGGAGTCACTGCTTGTGGAGCTCCCTCCAGGCCGTGTGGGGACAGATTGTCTAGGATTGGGCTGTCAGGAGGAGGGGCTTATGAC
The DNA here is from genome assembly GCA_029204185.1 of Lerista edwardsae. Lineage (NCBI taxonomy): Eukaryota > Metazoa > Chordata > Lepidosauria > Squamata > Scincidae > Lerista > Lerista edwardsae. The sequence continues at coordinate 2,107,418 of JAJKFI010000045.1, forward strand.
AGTGGAAGAATCCTCTGTAAAACAGAATCCTCTGTAAAATGGTTATTGATAGTGTGTGGAGTGCTCCATCGGCACCCATTCTGTGAGTGTTGCCACAAGAGATGGCAGCGCCACAGCTTAACTGACTTACTGGACTCAGTAAGTCAGTGGGGGGGGGTGAGGGGGCAGGAGGACTGGGGGCATAACTGGTGGAGGGGAGGAACCACATACAGGAAGGAGGCGGGAGAGGTTGGATCTGGTGGCAATAGAGCATGCCTGATTTTGTCTCTTTTATTTTCAAACCTCCCCACTCCTTTCTCTGCTTAGACACATGCCTCCCAAAGGAGTGATGTATGTCTGCGAAGATACTCACAGGCAGCCCCAGGATAACACAGAGGTAAGTATAAATATTTTTTACTTACCTCTGGTTTGCTACCCATCCCCCCCCCCCACTGGTGGATACAACACATGCCTTTTTGGCATGGCTGCATTGGTGCCACTGCTGGCGGGAGACAGAATTAGGACCAAAATCAATGAAATCTATGGGATCTAAAAACGCTTATTCAAAGAGTACCTTAGCAGCCTTTGATGAAAAATAAATTTTAATCAGTTTATTTTTTGGTGGAGGATAGTTTTATTTCACAACAAAAATGATACTGAAAACTAAACAGGATTTTCTAACTGCAAAATGGACTCGGTACACTTGAACCAAACTGCTGTGAAGGCTAAAGAGCCAAACCCACAGTTTAATAAATCACACACATCCTAGACACATTGTTAACAATCATATACATAAATAATCTTTGGGAGGAAAATTAAAAGGAGACATTTCCTTAACCAAGGACACAGAGTCAGGAGGCAACTGTTATGTCTTGTGCTGAATGACAGCTGTGAGATCAATTGGTGGGTTTTCTGCTTTCACATTCTCCACTAGTTTTTTTTTTGTTTCCCTCTTAAAGACACTAGAACTAAAAGAGTGATTCTCTGATGTTGTCAAGGCTGCTATGAGAAGTAGTTGTCTTTGAGGCGTCCTCATACTATTCTGGGTATCAGCATCTGCGCAGTTCTTTAATGGTTCTTAAATCAAGCCGCTTGAAGATGTTTCCTGAAGTGTGGCATGTACTTGTCAAGAAACAGTGTCTGGGAGAATGGAGTTCCTTGCAAGAGGACAGAGCATGCCCATGTCCTCTGAATCCCCCACACACAATTTTTCTGCCTCTGTGCTTACTCACATGCACCCTCTAAATGGATAAGAGGGAGGATGAGTGAGCAAGCAAGAGGGCAGATGGGGTGGGTGAGTGGGCAGGGGCATAGGATAAGCAAGCAGGACCCCATGATAGGGAAGGGGGAAGAGGCACCCCAACCCCTTCCTTTAACTTTAAGGCTGGAGTACAGCCTCCCTCTTCTGAGCCACTTCTGTTTCCATCAAACACGGACCCAGCATGCTTCACTCTGGTTCATTAAAAATAAAAATAGTGTGGAATGGGGAGACTGCACACTATACTCTTGGTAAGTAAAGGAATGGGCTCCAAGTTGCCGCCCATTTGATGCTGCCCATTTGATGCCTTATAAGTACCACATAAGGAGGGAGAAGTGAATGGGAGCTGCAGCAGCTCCACTCCTTGCCTTCTCAGCAGTACTGGAGGAACAAGGGGGCTTCCACTGCCATGATCCTCCTCCAACTTGCTCTTTGAGAGTTAGAATTGGAATGCCGAAAGGAGTGGCAGCGAAGGGAGGTAAGGTGTTTGTCACCCCTTCAACTTTGCCACTCCATGCGATCGTGTCAGGCCTGCCCATGGAAAGGCTAGCCCTGAGGCAGAGTCCCGGTGGTGTCTGTTGTTGGACAAAAGACAGGAATTTGTGTTCCTCTTGGTTCAGAAAGATTTTGGTCTCTCTCAAGGCCTTTGTGCCAGACCTTCCATGATGTCTTTTGCACCAGTCTGACATGCTTTCCAGAAGCTCCCCTGGCTGGTTGGGACCTTCAGTCAAGATGCTTAAATCTGAAATCTGTAAAAGAGACCATCTCAATGATCTGGTCTTTCCTGATGTCCAATCCAGTCACCCTATAGTGCGCTGCCTCTTGAGGGGGTATAAGGGTGCTTACATACATTTGCAGGTATCTTCTGAGGGGGGAGGGGAATAGAATGGGAAGAGGAAATACATAGCTTCTAAGGCACATGCTTGCTAGTGGTTATTAGGGGGCAAAGATATCACCACGTCTTAACTACCACATCTAAAAATAAAAATAGCCTTTGCATCATATGGCCTCTACATTGCTATGCTAATTTCTGGATAGGACAACTTATAGTGCCTGCTTTTAAACGTCTTTTTAAAAGTAACTTTTTAATTAGAATAACTCAATCTTGGTCAATAAGTGATATTAATATAATGCTTTTGGTTTCTGTTTAATTCAATTACACAATTAATTATGGCTATTGATGCTATATTGTGCAACTCAAATATAATTTGCATTTTTTTCACTTTGATAATATACACATTAAAAATTATCTCGATTAGCACTTATTTGAAAGTAATTGTAAGAGGATCTTCAATATTTTTGTACATCAAATATGTGTGATCCATAAAAGTAGCATTAATGCTTTAAAGTCTGAATTCCTGGCTTCATTTTCAATAGGCCTGTAATTAGCGGTGTGTGTGTGTGTGTGTGAGGAGGGGTCGCAGGAACAACTTGACAAAACTGAGATTTTCTCAGAAACCAAACAACACTGCATGCTTATTCTATGCTAGCATAATTATCAATTTAAATATTAACACTCAAGATATTCAGTAATGAACAGCTAATTGCACAATTAAACGATGAAAAGAATTTTGCCTTAAATCAACTCTGAGAAAAGAGCAGTTCTGCCTTCAATGAACCATAACAGATAAAACTTTAATGAGGAATGAGAAGCAAAAATTATCACATTAAAAAAGGAAAAACAAACATAACCTAGAGGTCTGATCTTAAGCATTCCTCATGGCTGGGGGTAGAAGTGTGCTAATGAGGCCTGCTTAACCCTGGTTCTCTCTGTAGACCCTTCTTGCAAGTAGAAATAATGGGTTCCTGGCATCCTATATCACAGGAAGGATCGCATCCTAATAAAGCTTCTATCTTGGCAGCCAACACTGTAACTATGGAGATAGGATGTGTCTATGGAGTTTGTTGGTCCTTGGGGGCAGGCAGGGCTTGTTGCACTCCTGTTCCCAACCACATATTCTCTCTCCATAGATGGGAAATGCCTGAATAAAGCTCAAGAGGCTTCACACCTCAGATGTTTACATGCTTTGGGGCTCTTGACATTAAATGTTTGTAATTAAAAGTCTATTCTAATAAGGCTTAGCTGTGACATTGCTGTACTTATTCCTAAAAAGATTAATATTAATATTGTATTTTTATCCACCAATTATAAAACAGATACCCTAATGAACTTTCATATGAATGTTGAACACCTGCATTTTCTCATTATGCAAAACATTAAGCTTTCAACAAGACTTAAGGTCTATTCAAATCAATCACCCTGTGGATTGTACAAGGGGAGAAATCAGAAACATGCTTTTGACGTACTCTGCCTGGAAAAAGTATGATTCTTCCCTCAGTGCAAACTTTGCCATTAGGATCGACGTGAAAATTAGGTTGTCCAAACAGAACAAAAACTCCATCAGCTATTATTTGCAATTAGTGATAACTAATTTATCACTGATAAATGATACAATCTTTTCCACTTTTGTTTATAACCTATACATGTTTACTCAGAAATAAGTTCCATTATGTTCAATGGGACTTACTCCCAGGTACGTGTGTATAGTACTACAATTTGATATGGTATGCTCATGTAGCCTTTAAAAAAAATTATTTAAAAGATTTTTATCCTACCTTTCCAATGCCAGCACAAATGCCCATGGTAGCTTACAATTCAGATTAAAATATACAAAATATAAAGCAATAAATAAAATCATAATAAAACTGAAAAACATCATAAAACAGAAGCACAGCTCTTTCCCTAGGAACAAGGTTATCCACTAGCCATTGTACACAGTGGTGTTATCCTACCGGAACTCTGGGCGGGACATCTGGGTGATCGACAGCCTGCCTGTTACGTTCCGCAGCGTTACGCCGTTTGTGTAACCAATTACGCCGCTTGCGTATGTAACGCAAATGGCGGAATGCTGCGGAACGCGACGGGCGGGCTGTCGATCACCCGGATGTCCCGCCCAGCGTTCCGGTAAGATAACACCACTGATTGTACACAATATTGCCCATATATTGCCCACTGTATAAGCGGATTTGGAACCTATAGATTTGTGGGTCCCGAACCTGTGGGATTAGATCAACCTCGGTCACCCGTGGCGACCAGACCACAGCTTTCCCAGCTCTCTGAAGGCCTTTTAAGGCCTTTAAAAGTCATTTCCAGTTTTTCAAAAACCCAGAAGTGACCTTCTAAGGCAGTGGTTTCCAAACTTGTGGGTTGAGACCCACCAGGGGAACCGAAAACCAGAAATTGGCAGCAACACAATCACCCTGATCACGCTGCTGCTGTGAAGGGGAAGGGTTTTTTTTTTTAACTACCTGGGAGTAACTATGGCACTCCAGAGGGTCTGGAAAAGCATGCAACCCCCCTGTCTGCAGCCCTCTCAGCAGCTTCAAACTACTGTGAAAAGAACAAAAAAAAACCCACTTCTGGTTTTGTGACAAAAATAGGAAACTGGTTTTTTTTTTTGCTTCTTTGTAGTTCTACTGCCTTCTGAAGGCATTAGAAGGTGTTCTGAGGCCAGAGGAGGTCATGTGCAGCCTCTATGGGCCTCCAGACGATTAGAGGGCCCTGAGACCTATGGGTTTCATTTTGTTTCCTGGAATGGAACCCCTGTGGATAATTAAGGCCAACTGTATATCTACTGATGTATTTATGAAGCTACTAGCTTTTATGTACCCGGCTTCGCCCGGGTGTTTATAGGTGCCATCCCTGACCCCCCCCACTCACCAGGCATACAGATGGCCCGTTTATATGTACCATCCCTGCCCCCGCACTCTCATGTGTGCCCGGGTGTTTATATGTCCCATCCCTGCCCCCCCACTCACATGTGTGCCTGAGTGTTTATATGTCCCATCACTGACCCCCCCCCCCAGTCACCAGCCATACAGATGGCCCTGCATCGGTTTGCCTGCGGGACACCTATTTGCGCCCGGGTGTTTATATGTCCCATCACTGACCCCCACCCCACTCACCAGGCATACAGATGGCCCTGTATAGGTTTGCCTGCGGGAAACCTATTTGCACCCGGGTGTTTATATGTCCCATCCCTGACCACCACCCCCCAGTGGTTTTCGGCCACCCCCAGGCATTTTTTGTTTGTTAAAAATTACCCGGCGGTGACCGGGTGTTTATTTGGCCCCTCCACGCTGCTGTATTGTTTCTGTGGCTCTAGATGTAGCAGCCCTCTGTTTCATATCCTGTAGTCGTTTGTGACGCTGCTGTACTGTTTGTGTTGCTCTAGATGTAGCAGCTCTGTCTCTCTTATCGTGTAGTCTTTTGTCACGCTGCTGTACTGTTTCTGTGGCTCTAGATGTAGCAGCTCTGTGACGTAGCATTGCAAGTCGTTTTTTTTCCCCTCAGGTGTTTCCTGTGTACTCTGTTGTTCCATCTTTGTAGCCTTTGGTTGCACCTGCCCAATTGCCTTACGTTATACAGTGAAAGTAAACTTTCAGAGTGAGAGCAACAGCCACAGCACCTTGTGCCAACTGTCCACTGCCAAGCAGGGACCGCCCACATGTCCACAGAACACATTTCCCTGGCCCTGTATCGGTTTGCCTGCTGTTTGTCTTCAACAGTAAAGAGTTCAGTTGCTGCCTAAAGATTCTGCATGTCATTTGCATGTCATTTGCATATCATCATGACATCATCAGAGCCTCGGAATGCTGCGGCTCAGCCCATAGCCACCCACAGAGAACCACAAATTCGCTTTTATCCACGCCCGTGGGGGCGCAATCCGTTCCAAAACCGCGCAGCGATGGTCTCGGGGGGGCCAAGGCACCCGCGTGCCGAGTTTGGCGCGAATCAGTCCAGGCGTTGCGGAGCCTATGTGGAACATACACATGTACATACACACATACATACATACGCTCTTCTTTATATATATATAGATTAGCTACCTCCTAATATACTGGAAGGAAAACCCGCTGATCAACTCACATGTCAACTGAGCTTCAGACAATTTCTCTGTACAGCTGTAATCCTGGGAGCTTTCTTGAAGCCTTAGCCATTCCTGAGCTTGAAACAGGTGAAGTCTGGCTTCTTTTTCAACAGCTGTTGCTACGTTGTTGATTCTGACATACAGAAGAGCACAATCACCTTGATATTTAAAAAGAAGTCACATTCTATTACATGATTTTTTTTAAAAAAACAGAAAAATTACCTAGATGGGCCATTAATACTTGCAATTCACCTTCATATAAATCTGCCAACTGTTCTAATTAAATATCTAGTTGCATAATTGACTTATAAGATGATTGCATTATTCTCCAATTGATATCAAGTTAGAGAACATTTTGGAGTGTATACTAGCTATTGTATACATACTCTTTTATATGCAGAATGCTTAAACATCCCTTGGAGATATCTGGCATCCATTATCTAGAGCAGTGTTGACAGCAGTGACTTCCTCAAATACTGCTATCGTTTGGTGATCTAGATTACAGATGCTAAGTAGCCTTTCTGCCAGATGATTATGCTTCCCCACCCCCACCCCTACCCAAAAACCAACAACACTGTGGAAGAATGTACTTTGTATAAAAACGCCACATGTATAGCACCAAAGCTGTATACATCATAACATGTTCCTTGAGAAAATATCCTTCATTACAAACTGTTGCATATCCTAATCTGAACATTGCACATATTCAACAAACATTCTGACAAAAGATTTGTGGACATGACAGAACCAAAGTGCTGTCAATTTGAGGGGTAGCCTTCAGACTCCCATTTTTATTTTATTTTTTAGTATTTGACAACTTACAATGCTTTGTCATGATTTACTTTTATTGTATTTGTACACTTGCATTGCATTTATGTACATTTTGGGACTGTATTTGCGCTACAAATGCAGAAAGGCATTTGTAGAGCAAACTTACTTCAGATTGCTTAAGCAAGAGAGCCATGCGAGGGAATCAACCCTTCTCCAGCCACAAGATATATGTTTCCCACAGGCATATATCACCCAGCAGCTCAGCAAGGAGGAAAATTTAGAGCCCCCAGGAAAAATAATCTGCTGGGCCTTTTTTGTTTCTGATTGAAGAGTCCCTGTCTCAACCCTATACATGGAACATAAGATGTTGCTTTTCTCTTGGTCAGCTGCACCCTTTGCAAGCAAACAGGAGCCACAGAACCCATCTCCCATTTCCAGACTGGTGGAACACCATTTCCAATGAAATTGCTCAGGGGAAGGTGCTGGCAAGGCATTGCTTCCTGGATAACAAGTGTTCTTCCAAATGAAAAATGTGAGATCACTTTTTATTTCGCGTTCAGAAAGGTATTTTAGGTCAGCAACAGCACTGAACAGGCCAATATGGTGCATGGGTCACAAAAGTGAGGGGCCAGCTACACTCCACAAATGACCATCTGACCACTCTGGGTTAGATTAACATCTTTTGATCAGCTACAAAGATGACTCCAATGAGTTGGGTAGCAGGCATTTAAGAACATTAACAGATTTTACAGAAGTATACACAAAAAACATGGATAGTAGGAACTATCTTAGGAGCGTCAGGGCCCAATCATATCCAGCTTTTCAGAGCTGATGCAGCTGTGCCAATGGGGAGCTCGCTGCATCCTGTGATGGGGAGGCAGTCATATAGAATAACAGAATCATAGAGTTGGAAGGGACCTACAAGGTCATCTAGTCCAACCCCCTGCCTTTAGCAGGAAATCCTCCTAGAGCATCTCCAGCAGGTGCCTGTCAAGCCTCTGCTTGAAAGTCTCCAGTGAGGGAGATTCTACCACCTCCCTTGGCAATCTATTCCACTGTCGAACCACCTTTATCGTCAAGAAATTTTTCCTGATGTCCAGCTGGAATCTCCTCTCTTGCAGTTTGTACCCATTGGACCTAGTTCTACTATCAAAGGCAGATGAGAATAGATTTGTCCCTTCTTCCTTATAACAGCCCTTCAGATATTTGAACAGTGCTATCATATCCCCTCTCAGTTTTCTCTTCTTCAAGCTAAACATACCCTCAACTTTTCCTCATAGGACTTGTTTTCCAGCCCCCTGATCATCTTTGTTGCTCTTCTATTAACCTGCTCCAATTTGGCTGCATCTTTCTTGAACTGAGGTGCCCAGAATTGGACACAGTACTCCAGGTGAGGCCACACCAATGCGGAGTAATATAAAGCGGAACCACAACTTCTTGCGACTTGGACGCTATGGCTCTGTTAATGCAGGCTAAAATTGCATTAGCCTTCTTTGCAGCTGTATCACACTGCTGACTCATGTTCATCTTTTGATCCACTGTAACTCCAAGATCCCCCTCACATGTTGTGCTGCCAATCCAGATTTCTCCCATTTTATACCTGGTTATTTTGGCCTAAGTGTAGAACCTTGCATTTTTCCCTGTTGAACTTCATCTTATTCTGTTCAGCCCAGTATTCCATTTTGTCAGGGTCTTCCTAAAGGCTTGTGAAAGTCAAAGGGCCTTTCTCAAGGTAAGAGAACATTTGTTCCCTTACTTTGGGGTTACACTGTGACTGCATCAGTGCTGGTGTTGTTTAGGATTGGGCCCTCATTCTTCCTCTCTCACCACTGTTTTATTCACTTGCATCTTTATGCTGATTTAATCAACTACCAGTTCTTAAATTGAGGAAAGAGCAGGTTCCCCATGAGAGGCTGCAATCCTATGCACACTTACCCAGGAATAAGTCCCATTGAACTTAGTTACTTCCAAGTAGACATGCCTAGGGTTGTACTGTCAGAGAATAAGGGCAGAGCTTGGAAGCAAAAGGGTGGCAGGATCTGGACAGCAAAGAAGAAAATCTCCTGTCCTTCTGATTCAGATCCCTCACCTTGATATTTTACTTCTTCTCCCGCGGATCCTGAAGAGGAGGCTATATGGCTGCCACCTTCTGCACACACAGCTAGGGAGGGAGGCCCAGGGAACTCGACAAAACGTTCTGTGCTGCTTCTGAGCAGCAGACATGCTCACGATGGCGCTGCGAAGCTCCCACCCCCTGCACACTGGTATTGCATGGGGGGTAGGTCCCGCTGACCCCTGAGAGCCTTACTCCCGAGTAAGCAGCACAGCTCGGCTTGCGGTGAAAGCCCCCGAATCCTTCACTGACAGCCGATCTGGCAGCCCTCGAGAAGGAGGCACTTACCGTGGAACTGGAACTGCGCCACCACTTGACCAGTCCCGGCCTTGGCAGCGGCGCTGGAGGAGAAGCCCCCGTGGATCGTCTTGGCGAGGGTTCCCCGAAGCCACGCGCAGCTGCAGCTCCACAGGGTAATCCAAGCGACCCACAGCAGCCGCTGCCGCCCCATCTCGCCTCCACAAACGGCTCAGTCGCTCGTCTCCTTCGCCGCGTCCCCCTACCACGTCTGCAATTCTATGGAGGGGACAGGACCAGGAACTGGGGCGAACGAAGACGGGGAGAACCAATGGGCAGAGGGCTGAGAGGACGGCCAAGCCAATCGGCGGGCGGAAAATGGAGGTAGGCGGGGCTAGCGTAAGAGGCGAGGCCACGTGTTACTCTTCTACTCCATTGCCCGCAGGGCCTGTTTCCAACCGGCAGAAAGCGACCGTTGCTAGGAGAAGAAGCGTCAGTCAAATTTGACGAGGGCGGGCGGAGAAAGTGGAAAGAGGGATGAACGTCCCACGTCTTCCTTTGTAGATAAGGAAGGAGTAGCAGCCGACTAACTGCCTTGTGAGCGTGAAACCTGCCAGGAAAAGAAGTGCGGCTGCTTCTTTTACCTTTTTGAATCGAGGGCACGAGTGTTTGGATGCGCGGCGACCAACAAGAACAGCCTGTCAGCCTCTGCCTGTCTTGAGTTTTACATTCGGATCTGCCTGACAGGGGCTTTGGCCGCCACAATGTTGTGATTTTGTGACGGTGCTCTTGCTGGAACAGACTGACTGACTGACTGACTGACTGACAGGGATCCCGCGCGAGAATTCGCCGTTCATTTCCAGGCTCCAGTCGGGAGCCGGACGTCGTGGCGCCATTGCACCATGAAGCACCTCGGAGCCTTTAAAGACTATTCCGCCAAGAGAGAGACCTGGCAAGAGAAAGCCCAGAACAGGCTCCATTCCGGCTCCCGCTCGCGGCGGAAATGAAGTCGTGATGAGCGGCGGCAGGCAGCGGAAGTGGGGAGGCGCCGAGGGGGGAAGAGTCGCCAGCTGGGGTAGGATGTCTGCGGGCCTCTTCGGGGACGAGGCGATCCCGCACCCTTCCAGCTTCGACAAGCGTATCTTGGTGACAGGCGGCGCGGGCTTCATGTAAGTGCTGAGCGGGCAGGTGCGAGCCCGGCCCACGTCACCGCAGTAATGGCACTCGGGTGATGAGGAGTTAACTGCCGTGGATGGCGTAGTGTAAGAGGGGAGGCCGTGCCGGGGGAGGGGGGGTAAGGCGGCAGAAACAAGGCGGAGAAGGTGACAGTGGGAGAACCAAGAATGGGGCTTCACGAGCCTGTTTTGGCCTCCCATCACACCCCCAGCGTAGGCAATTTCACAGGGAAGGGTGAGTAATGGGGGGGGGGGGACTTACCCTTTGTAAGCTGGGTTTGGGACCAGAAGGCTTGGGCTGCGTCAGGGCCATATTAACCCATATCCCGGCCCCTGGGCTTTCAGGTTTTAGGGGCCGCCTCCAGCATTTAATTATTTCACCCTACTATAAGTTCACAGTCTGACCCGGTAGCAGTGGCGTACCTAGGACATTTGACACCGGGGGCCCATAAATTTTTGACACATCCAATACTGCAAAATTATTTTATATTTTTTCACATTTTGTATCACCCTTCCCCCAAGGAGCTCCCCCAAGTGTGCATGGTTCCTCCCTTTCTTTTGCCCTCACAACAACTCTGTATGGGAGGTGAGATTTAGAGATAGAAATAGTCATGATGTGAAATTAATAATAATAATAATAATAGGCAGAAAATAAATGCAATGAATATATCCACACAAGCAATGGATGAACGTTTGTACCCTCCCCTGCTATTGCTCCACTGCATATAGTACTTGGTGACATACTGTCCCTGGATCTGTAGGTTCAATGTAGCCATCGTTATTAATAACCACTGGTAGACTATAGTCCAGCATGAATGTGTAGAATCAACTTTAAAAGTCGTCTAAGCCAGTGACCAACAACAGTCCTACTTCCCACCAGTGGCATCTCTAGAGTTGGTGTCACCTGGTGAGGTAAAATGTAGTGTCACCCAGTAGTGAAATTCAGGGGGTTTGCCCAGGTTCTATAGAACCGGTTGTTAAATTGCTGGGCCCCGCCCACTCGCTTGCCTCGGCTGGCTTTGGGTTTTTTTTTTTGGCTCTGGCTATGGTGTCATAGAACCGGTTGTTAATTCATTTGAATTGCACCACTGGTGTCACCTCATTAACTTTATTATTATTATTTTACTATAGAACAGTACTGGTCATCTAGCAAATCAGTAACCAACCAAAAAAATCAGTGGCCAACTTGATGATATTCACACAACTGAATAGCAGCCCTATCCTGAGCTGCCTGTGCTGCCTCTGCACTCGTACAAGCAGTGGTAGCCGCTGCATCCTACTGACACCAGTCAGGCACCCGAAGCTCCTTAGAGGAAGGGGACATTCGTCCCCTTTCCCCATGTAAGGGCGCAAGGCAAGTGATGGGTCTCCTTGCCACTGTGCCAGCTATTTTGCTGGTGCAGAAGCAAGAGTCTCTCTGTCAGGCCGCATGGCCCAACGTGAAGGATAGGATCTGGAGTCAAGGGTCGCTGCCGGTCACACCCCTCTCCCCACCCAGGGATGCCCTCCTACCCTGCCTGGAAAGACCACAACACCGGCAACTGGTGCACTCACCACTTGCTGGCTTGTATTGCTGCCTCTGGGCAGTGTGGGGCTGGTATTGGGCTGGCGTTAGCTACACGCTGGTGGTAACGGCTTACTGCTGGCACTGGAGGTGCCTTATGGCACCTTTTGCGGCAGAAATGCTGGCAGTACGCTTGTATCCCGCACTAAGGCCCATTGGATTATAATGTTCTACTATGTATATAAGGAGTTCTGGTATGTTTCCATGTTCTCTGATACATGGAAAAGGGAGCTGACTCATAATAACATCTTATTGGTTCCGTGCTGTGTCATAATAACACCTTGTTAGCTCTCTGAACACTCAGTGCGCAATCCTAAGCTGCCCGTGGACAGGCTGGCCTGCGAGCCTGCTCTGTATCCAGTGCAGTTTGAGAGCATGCTAGGCCCTCCATAGGGCAAGTTCGCCCCATGCTCTGAGGTAGGTACCAGCCATCCCTAAGGGGTACTCAAATCTGCACCCGCTATATAGTGGGAGCAGGTCTGAGCACACCGCACAGCGGGCTGGGGACGGGGGTTGGATGCAGCCTAGGGCCGGAACACCTCCTGGAATGCCCACCCCCTGGCTGGCCCACCCCACCCCATTCCGCTCTCCCTCCTGCCTTCTCCCTGCCCAGAACCACCCTGCGCCAACCGAACTAGACTGGTGTAGGAGCGGTGCAGCAGGGGCTTGTGTGACAGTGCTCCATCGGAGCAAGAGGCTTGTGCCAGCCCAGGAGGGTGGGTGGGTTGTGCTGCCCATCTCATTGATGGGGTTGTTGTTGTTTTTTGTTAAATGCAGCATAAAAAAACAAAATACTGCCTTTGAGGGGTTAAAATATTTGATAACACAAAACACCACATTTTGGTGTTTACGAGATTTTCTAGAAATTAAAATAGATTACTTTTCCAATTAGAAATAGTACTGTGTAACATTGCTAACATTGTATCACCTGTATCATCTACCTAGTACACTTTTAAAGCATTTTAAATTAATAAAAATGAGAATTTGGAATGAGAATGTAGAATAACAACGCATAACACTGCAATTTGCTATTTTAATCAAGAAAGTCTGGAAAAAATCACCCAAAAATGTCTTGATCAATCTGGAGTTAAGGACATCCACTTTTTGTTACATGTCAGTTGCGTTTTTTCTGGTTATTTAGCTATAACTTTTGATAAAATTCTATGGGGTAATGAATGGACCTTTTCCATTAATTTTCTGTCTAGTCCCATGAAGGCAATTCTTCATATTCAGCACAAGTGATGAATGGCTAATGGCACATCACTGGACAATAATTAAAGAAGTATTTAAAAATCTAAATATTATTTGCGGGATCAGTTGATCTCTGTTTAATTTAGCGGTAGGGTGTGCTGCATCTCCGATGCAATCTTCATTTGAAATAATATTTTTGCAATTTTTTCTCAAAACTTTCAGTGCTTCTCACGTTGTGGTCTGTCTTGTCGAAAAGTATCCAAACTATTTGATTATTAATTTGGATAAGGTAAGATGCTTTGATTACATCAATAAAAAAGAAATTAATTACTAGCAAATATTTGACAAGGATAAATGTGTTCTAGACTTCAAATTTTGATTTGGTATAAGCTTTTCATATTAAACTTACAGACATGCTAGGCTGCTATAATGATTAGCAAAACCAATAAAACAGAAGTTTAATTTATTTCAAACTAGACAGCTACAACATAAGTTTGATATGAAGAAAGACTACTATGCTGCTTTAATCTAAATATTTATACTTCAGTTTATCTTCATTTTTATTGCTACCCAATAGCACAATCTTGTCCATATCTACTCAGAAATAAGTCCCATTGTTTTCAGTGGGGCTTACCCCTAGGAAAGTACGCATAGGATTGCAGCATGAGTATAATATAAATATTAAATTTCAGTGATTTGAAATCCAGTGTGAACTCAGAATTCTTTTTTATTATTATTATTCTTTGAACAGATGACCACTACCACTCATGTTATCACGAAATTCTGATATTCTCCTTGGTTTCAAAAGGAGCATATCGTGTGGAATTGGGCTGCTGCTTGTGTATATGAAACTGGCTTGAGTGGGTTAGTTCCAGGAAGGTCTTGAGTTAGTGGAAATGCACTTCTGCCCAGGCAGGTCTGTGAGTGCATTTTCTGTGGACTTTCCCACTTGCTATAACCTACAGCAGTGCTTCCCAAACTCCTACAAGGGAATTGGGAGCACTGTAAGTGTGTGTGTGTGGGGGGGGGAGGGGCTATGGCAGCAATGTGAACCCCAGGATCACACTGCTGCAAGAGTGGAGGGCTCTGCAGGGCTCCCCAAGCCTCCTGAACAATAAAAACAAACTTTGGAAAACCACCTCCTGGTTTCAATTGAAAACCCGAAGTGGTTTTCTATTGCTTCTTTTAAAACCATTTTGTAGGCTTGGGGAGCTCTGCAAGGGCATCTGTGGCGCTCCCCACACCCCTTGGAGGCTGGCACTGGCAGAGGTATTTAGGAAAAACCCCTCTGCCCCTGCAGCTTTGCGATCCAGGGGATCATATTGCTGCCATAGACCCTCACCTACCCCTTAAAGGGACAGGGAGAAGTGCTTCCGTGGCTGGTGGGTTGTGACCTACCAGTTTGGGAACCACTGCCCTACATTATTCCTGATGGTCATTTGACTCTTGGGATCAGTTTTTCTGACAGTGCTGAGAGCAGTGCAGTATAAAGGATGTAGTGGGAAAGCCCTGTTCTGTGAGCAGAATAATGCTCATGGTTCTTTGGATCTAAAATTATTTGATCATGATTTTTTGTTCAAAATGTGATTATCTTCACTACTATAATCGAAGGCAAACATGAATTCAAAACATACCAACAGAGCCCTTCTTCCCAATACTTGGAGATGAATTATCAGTTAGTGAGTGTGTTAGGATTATGTTACTGATAGTGCAGTCCTACGCATATTTGTTAAGTAGTAAGTCCCACTGTGTTAAATGCAGTGTTATTCAAACTGTGGGTCAGGACCCACTTGGTGGGTTGGGACCTGATGCCAGGTGGGTCATGGAAACCTGGGAGCAGCCATCTTGGAAATTGCAGACCTTACTCTTGTTATATTCCTTTTGTGAGTGTTAACAGTTTGAATTTTCAAGTGAGGATTTTTCTTTAAAAAAATTTTGTTCAGTGCTTTCACATCATATGTTGTCTTAATCTTGCTTTCTGTCAGGGATGTTTCATGGTTGTACAATTGCTGTAGTCCAAGAATGCCAGTTTACATTTCAGGGCTGTCATTTGATTATGTTACAATGATAGCACTTCCTACTTGATGATGTCACTTCCTGCCACAACATCTCTTCCAGGTTAATGATATCACTTACGGTGGGTCCCGATACAAGTGCCATTCTAAAAAGTGGGTCCTGGTCTAAAATGTTTGAATACCACTGCTTTAAGGAAAATGTGTATAGGATTGTATTGAATTTGCATACTATACTTGGGAACAGGCTTTAAAGGACTAAGGGCGCAATCCTAAGCAACTTTCCAGCACTGACATAGCTGTGCCAATGGGGCATGTGCTTTATCCTGCAGTTGGGGAGCAGTCACGGAGGCCTCCTCAAGGTAAGGGAATGTTTGTTCCCTTATCTCAAAGCTGCATTGCTCTTATCCCGGTGCTGGAAAGTTGGTTAGGATTGTGCCCTAAACATGGTGCATAGTTCCTTGATGTATCTGTGATGTACCTGTGTGTATCCATTGTGGGATTTCACTTTGCAAAATATGAGTAGATTCTAAAACAGTGATGGTTAAAAACTCACATGTTTTTTTAAGCAGAAAGTTTGAGTTATATCCGTAGATTGCATCTTGATACAATTGTGCTTGCAGTTGCATATCTGCATTCATATAGGCTGTGAATATGGAAGGCTGCTTCTTGCTGAATTTAGTTGTTGGGTTGAAGCAGTTATTCTATAAGCAAACTCTTTGCATTTAGGTAATATATATTTTTCTATTTTTTTGTTAAGTTGGAGTATTGTGCAAGCTTAAAAAATCTTGAGATAATTTCTAAGAAACAGAACTACAAGTTCATCCAGGTAAGCTAGACTTTTTGATAATTAATTGTGATGATAAAACTTGGTGTATGTATAAGACTTTCTGCTTTTAAAATCTGAATATAATCTGAATATAAAATTTGATTCAGTTGAAAATGTTTTAATATACAAAGCTGGTACTGGCTACTAATTTTATGCTTTTCCTTGTTTTAGGGGGACATCTGTGAGCCCAGTTTCATAAAGTCTTTATTTGAATCTGAGAAAATTGATGTAGTGTTGCATTTTGCTGCTCAGACATATGTAGGTGAGTGGTGTGTGTCGCTAGAACAAACCACAGCATGTTGTACAGTCAGCCCTTATTATCCGCAACTGGTTCTATTCCTGGGACTCCCACAGATACCAAAATCTGCGGTTGGAATCAGCAGATTTGGGGGGCCCTTTAAATCTCCAAAGGCAACCAGAGCAGAGGGGGAACTGGTTTGGCACCTGCAGATAGTGAAATCCCATGGATAACGTGGGCCCCCTGTACTACTAATAAAATGAAGAAGATTTTTTAGTTTTTGTGGAAATAGACAGAACGATGCTCTGCATGATAGCCCCTTTGAAAAAGCTTTCCGATCTTACAACGTCTTCTGATGTGACTCCTGATGGAGAGGTTAAGATTGTGTCATTGATTGTGTCATTGATTGATTCCACTGGGACTGTTAATTGTGCCGCTTGAATACTTGTTTACTCTTTCTGTCTTAAAATACAGATCTTTCATTTTGGTATAAACGTAAATTCAACTATGTTAACGTTTATGGAACTTACGTTTTGGTTGGTGCTGCTTATGAGGCGAATGTGGAGAAGTTCATATACGTCAGTACTGATGAAGTTTATGGAGGAAGCTGTGATATGGTGAGTTTGAATCATATGTGCTTGTAGGTTTATATTTCTTATCCATGTCTTTATCCTTGCATCTGGATGAACTGGACAGGACAAGATTTTATAATACATACATATGAAGGGAATTTGGATTTGTTTGTGCTACTTACTGCCTATGATCCAACTTGTAGAACTGGAAAAATATTTGTGGAAACAAGCATCTCTTATCTGAAACATACTAAGTGTTCGGTCTTACTTTTTACAATGGTGGAATAAGGCTTTAAAATTATACAATTAAGATAATGTTGAAATAACATTTTGGTATACATTTGGCTAAAAGCATTTTTTATCCTATTGTCCCTAAAGGCCACAGAACCTTTTAAAAAAGTAGTTTGATTATATCTTCCCATAAAAGAGTACATGCACTGTATATATTACAGGTCAAAATAATAGTGGATTTTTTTGAGATTACTGAAATTTTCAGTGGTAAATAGAACAAATATTTTAATTCCAGTTTTTGAATGAAGGATAAAATAATTGAGAGACTGTAAAGAAATTGAACTAGTAAAAAGACTTTTGAATGTGAAATATAGTTGACTATATTTCAGTTCATTTTTTGAATTTGTTAGTATAATTACTATGTTTTTTCTAAAGTATAGGCCTGAAATATGCTCCTATTTCAGTTGTTTATGATTTTTTTAAAAATGTGGGTATAAAGAGACTTGGCACATAATAAAAAAATATAACTGAACAGTCCCTATCCTCAGACTTGCAATCTAAAAAGAAAGATGGCATACCAAAAGAAGGAAGGGTTGGATTTGGAAAGGCATGTTATCATAGCACTAGATATAATCAGTATTGTTTAGCACTATTAGTGTACATATAATAAGCAAAAAGATGAATATTTTTGAACCATTAAAAATCCAAATACTTGATCAGAAGAATAGTAAGTATGCTCCATGAATCAAATGGAATGTAACAGGGAAAAGGTGAAGCCCGTGATCCAAAGGGGAATGTCAAGTGCATGTGATAGTGAGCAGCAGCTAACGTTTGCATCCTGATTTGCCATGATGTTATTGCTAAAGAAAGCGTTTACAGTAGAAATTGCTGGGTGGAAGAATTGCTGTAACATGTTGACTTACCATAAAACTACTACTATTACTACTAGTAGTAGAAGTGTTATCTCTTCTAAACTAGCAATTAGAAAACCATTTCTTAATTCTGTTCATTCTTTGTATAACTTTTTTGCTTATTCTATGTATAACTGTTTGCCTTGTATAGTATGGGTTATAGTAGGAAATTGATTTATTGATTCATTTTTGTGTAAACTGCTTTGTGAACTATTCTGTTGAAAAGCAGTATATATTAATACATAAAAAAATAATAGTAATAAGTAAACTCTTACTGCTTGTGTTAATGCAAGGCAAAAATGCAGAAGGTATTAAAGATTCCAAGTGGTGTATAATATTTCCAAAACTATCTCAAACAATATTTGAGTATTATGAATAATTGTTACAATAATTGAGTAACAATTGTTGGGAGTACATAACCATGCCATTTTGTATTGTGCTGGTCAAAATGAACTAACACTGAGTTACTGTTAATTATGATACTTTTCTAATTGGGTGCTTAGTTATTGTCCTGGTTTGGGAGGGGTGTGTGTTACTCATTAATGAGAGCCATTTGCTGGCTAGCAAACTGTATGAAAAGTTTTCAAGACACTGAATGCCTGAAGTGTAAAACAAAATGGTTGTTTTAGGAATTTGATGAATCGTCCCCTAAACAACCTACAAATCCTTATGCAACGTCTAAGGCAGCTGCTGAATACTTTGTTCTGTCCTATTGGGAAAAATACCAGGTAAGTAGAACTGAGTCTTGAAGTTAATCATTTAGATTTCTAAATATAGTTCTCTTGTCTAGAGATGTTTAGTTTATAAATACACAGGAAAAATGAACAAGAACAAACATAATAAGATCAAACCAGCTAAGTGCCCAATCCTATGGTACCCAGCATCAGTGATACGCTTATACCGCCAGCTCTGGGTGTCACAAAAATACCATAAGGTACTTTCCCACTGGCGGTGAGGACGCAGCACCAGTGGAGAGGCCCATGCCAGTTGGCGCTGGGTCTCCTTGCTAGGAAGGTACATTTTCCCACAGGAAGGTGGAGAGGCTTTTTGGGGTGGGTGAAAGCAGAGAGGGGGTAAAATTGGGTGGAGGGAGGGCAGAACGGGGGGAGAATTGGGCATGGAAGAGGGCAAGGATGCTGGCAGAGGCTGCCACCATATTCTGAACCTCTTCCTGCGCTGCAGACAGTCAGATACAGCTCAACCTATTGGGGCTGCCTGGGCATGGGGTAAGATAATGATATGTTCCTATAGAAGAGAGCGATTAATCAATCTATAGTGATCAATCTGCTCCTACTTCCTAGTGTTGTTATGTTGAAGTTTTGGATACAACATGCTTAAACATTTTGATGTTGTTGTTCAGTCACTAAGTCGTGATGTTGTTACTATGTAATAAATAATGACTGTTGTGCTTTGGGCTTGCACATCCTGTTTTAAACAAAAATGGAAGTTAACATTGAGATGTTTGTCCTGTGGATTTGCACAAACTTCAACTCTATAAACCCTATAGTAGCTTTCTGGCAATAGTGACATTAGACTTCACTGTCTTCCAGGAATACATTTATTTCTGGCTCTAGAGGGCTCCAAAGCCCAGCTTTTTAAGAGAGCTTATAGTCATGTCAGCCTTTGTTGCCTTTTTGTTGCTGTTTCATGGTAGAAGTATAAGATTTAGCAGAAGAGCACTTATATTAATAGTTGTTGCTGAATTGGGCTCGATTATACTTATTAGATGTACCTAAGCATTATACTTATTAGATGTGCATAAGCATAGGGGCACCTTAGAAATCCAAATTAAGAACATACACATTATATGGGTGCACTTATCATGAAGTCAAGATTATTGATTTTCTGAACTAGATCAAGGGCCTGATCCTATTGGACCTAGCGCCGGCAGTAAGCCTTTACCACTGGTGTTGCAAAAGTGCACTAAAGCACTTCTAGCACCGGCGGTAAGGACTTACTGCTGGCACTGAGCCATTGCTAGGTCCCAGCGCCAGGAGGATCCAGTGCAGAGCTAGCCAGTGGTAAGCTTCACTGCTGCCAGTGGCGAGTTCATTTCGGAGCGGGGGAGGGCAGAACTGGGCAGGGAAAGGGGCAGAGTGGGCCTGGGTAGGGGTGGCCTCTGCTACCGAATCTTAACCTCCATGTCATGTTGCGTTGCCCGACATAGGTGCTCAAGTTTGTGCCAGAAAAGTAGCTGCCACAGACTTACAGAGGCCCATTGCTGGTGCTAGTGCCCTTACATTTGTCCCCCTTCTCCCAAGGAGCTACCTATGGCTGCTGCAGTGCCCATAGGATGCAGCGGTAACTATTTTGGGACCACTACTCCTATGAGGACCAGGCAGTTTAGAATTGGGCTGTTGAGTCCAGGTTTTGCCATTGTGTAGTATGTAAAATAGTATGTAATGTACACGATAGTACATTGTGTAGTATGTAATAGTCAGTACTTTCTGCTCCAAGTATTTGATGCTTAATTGATATTTTATCAATAAAAATTAATAATGATTGATTATAATTAATTGATAAGTGCACTAGAAGTTTTGCAGTCATAGAAGAAGGTACTATATGTTTTTTAATGGCTATTTTGATTGCATTATTGCTATTTTTAAAGTTTCCAGTCGTTATCACACGGAGCAGCAATGTTTATGGCCCCCATCAGTTTCCAGAAAAAGTAAGTTAAAAGAAGATTTGCATGTGTATAGCACATAATAAATAATAGTCAGTGGTATTCTATAAAACTTGTGCACTCCAATTATTTGGTAGGAAAGGCAGGCTATCACTTAAATAAAACCTTTTTTATTTGCCTTACAAATTGACCCTTTATAGTAGTTAAACCCCACAGTAAAGTTGAAATCAATCATGGCCTTTATGCACTCTGATATAGCATTACTATGTACATGTTGCATCACTTGTTTAGATTTTGCATGTCACATTAAATTGTGGAATTTCTCTTGTTATTTACAACTTGTATACCTTATTCTTTTTAAGAGTGAAATGAAACATTTTTATTAAAATGTTGATAGGAGTAACATGGGCTAGAGCAGGGGTAGGCAACCTTCAACACCGAAAGAGCCATTTGGACCCATTTTCCAGAGAAAAGAAAACCTTGGGAGCCACAAAAACCTTTTGACATCTAAAAGGAAGATAACATTGCATATATAGTTGTTTTTTTTTTACCTTTATGCTATGTATAAAAAAACTATGGTGTGTTGCATTTTTGAAATGAATGAACTGCTACAGAGAAAACAAAATTTTATTTCAGCATGCAACAAAAACATTTGAAAGTCTCAGAGGTAAGCGAGAGGGGGAGAGCACGTTTGGCTTTCCTCACTAGCCATGGGTGGTCCAGGGTTGCTTCTCAAAGTCACCACACTGGCCCGCGAGAATGACCTGCGACCGTCCTAAGTCATGCTGCATCCCAGTCCTTTCCCAAAAGAACTTCTCTTCCTCCCCCCCCCCCTTACTGATCAAGCACAAAGACGCCTGGACCACAAGGGGAAGACGAGGGATGTGTTTGCAGAAAAGGATACCCGAAATCGGGGGAAAGGGAGGATGGTTGGCACGGGGAGGGGGCGACAGGAGGCAAATGGGGAGGAGAGGTCAGAGCAGAGGGCGGCGAAGAAGACCTGGGACAGCCGGGAACCCCGGAGTGGGGAAGGCGGAGGATGGGGGATGGCAGGAGGCGGGCCGCCTCGTGCTCACCCATCACCCATTGTCTTGCAGCGGCAGTGGCAGCGGCGGCTCCTCTGCCTCCCAGGTCCCCAATGGGGAGATGCTGGGGTTCGCAGCAGCAGCGTCTTGCCCCATCCCTGTCTCCAGCAGCCGCAGCTGCCCCTCGGCATGGCTCAGCCTGGGCAAAAGCCCTCCACCTTCCCCGCCTCCCGTCCGACAGCAGCAGCAGCAGCCTCTGCAGGGGCGGGCGGGGGACAGGCGAGCAGTCCTCGGCGGGCGTGGGGGACTCGCGGTGGCAACGGCAGGAGAAGAGGCTGCTAGCGATGAGGGCGAAGGAGCCGAGGAACCGGGGAATCACCTCCCTGCCCGCCCGAGAGAAATACTAATTCAGATCGTGTTAATAATAATAACAATGTGAGATCCAGGCCCTTCTCCTCCTCCGCGCCCTGCAGCAGCCAAAGGAGGGAGGCAAATGCTAACGAGAGAGCAGGTTAGGGAAGGCGCTTTCCCTTTCCCCCGCGGCTGGCCGGGCTGAGCAGGTCTGTCTCTTGCCTGGGCTGCTGCAGATTCAAAGTCCTCCAGCGCGCGCGCGCCCTCCGCCTCCTCCCTGCATCCACCTCTCTCACCCCCTTTGCCACTTTTACCCGGACTCGGGAGCCGCAGCAGACCCCCAAGAGAGCCTTTTGCGGCTCAGGAGCCGCGGGTTGCCGACCCCCGGGCTAGAGGCTGCCAATTAGCCGTCTTTGAGCTAAAGAGGAACTGACATGGGTAACTGCCCCCAGAACAATAAAACATAACATGGATATATGAGGATTGGTGGATTACAAGAATACTGTATATTTGTAAAAAAAAAAACCATTGAAAAAATGGTGGTTTAGACTAACTTACTCATGTAAGCTGCCTCGGGCATTTGCTTCAGCATGGGAAAGGGTATAAATTCTTCAAAATAAAAAATAAAACATTAGGAATTCCTTACCTGGGAATGTCCTATTCTGGGGTGAGGAAAGGGGGGGCATTCTGACCAATGGGAATGCCCCTCTCATAGAAGACAGGGTCGGACCTTCGGATCTGTAATCCTATTGGGTGAGAGGGCTTCCCAGTCCCCAGTCCGGAACTGAAGAGCAGAGGAAGAAAACTCCCACCGGCATCAATCAGGTAACTGAAAAAACTCAGAACACAGAACATCCACACAACAAACAACAGTGCCCAACTGGGCAACAAATGGACAGAATAGGAAAGGACAGAGGACTCCTGCCCCCCTCCCGAAACTATGCTCTGTTTCCCATTAGGCCAGCCGCCGAGCCTGAAAAGTGGCGGGACGAATGCCCCCCCTTTCCTCACCCCAGAATAGGACATTCCCAGGTAAGGAATTCCTAATGTTCTCTGGAGTGAGGAAAGGGGGGGCATTCTGACCAATGGGATATACCAAAGCAGTAACCCCAAGGGGCGGGTCAGGCGAGGCAGCAACGCCTAAACCTCTACCACCTTCTGTAAAACCTTCCTTCCAAATTTTGCCTCAGCCGAGGCCATGACATCAATTTTGTAATGTTTAGTGAACGTATGCACGGACGACCAAGTGGCCGCCCTGCAAATGTCCCCAAGCGACCCAACCCCGTCAAAAACAGCTGATGTAGCTGCCCCTCGAACGGAGTGAGCCATAATACCCTCTGGAGGCACCTTGTCCACCGCCTTGTAGGCTCCAGCAATAGCCGCTCGAAGCCACCGTGACAGAGCAGACACAGGTGCTCTTTTGCCTTTATTAGACCCCCTGAAAGATACAAATAAAGAATCAGTCTTTCTGAAAGGTTCTGTGCGGTCCATGTAGAACCGCAGAGCCCTCCTAACGTCAAGCGTATGCCAAAGCTTTTCTTTTGGATGTACCGGATTTTGGCAAAAAGAGGGTAGGACCAACTCCTGCGATCTATGAAATATTGAATTGATCTTAGGTACAAAGGAGGGATCCGGTCTCAGGACTACCCTGTCCTTATGAAAGACGCACAGATTGCTGTTAATTGACAGGGCCCCCAATTCCGAAACCCTCCTGGCTGATGTTACTGCCACCAAAAAAATAGTTTTGTAAGACATCTCAGCCAGTTCACTAGTAGCCATGGGCTCAAATGGCTTACCTGTTAAGCCCTGAAGTACCGTATTGAGCCTCCAATTCGGGCATCTATGCACTGTAGGGGGCTTTATCAGTGAAACACCCCTCAGAAATCTACGTACATGCGGGTGAGAGGAAATCTTTTTAGCCTTCCCCGCCCCCAGGATACTGCCCAAGGTAGCCACTTGCCTCTTAATGGTGTTACAACTAAGGCCCTTCCGCAAGCCGTCTTGCAGGAACTCCAGAACGTCTTTGATCTCCGGCATTAACTCGTTGACACCCTTACTCTTGCACCAGAAGGAAAAACGCCTCCAGGTTCTATTATAAATTCTATTAGTCGAAGCCTTCCGAGAAGCTAACAGGGTGTCTAACACTTCGTCTGGATACCCGCACCTGCTCAAAGCCTGCCGCTCAATCTCCAAGCTGTTAGGTGGAACATATGCGGCTTCGGGTGAATCAGTGGACCCTGCTTGAGTAGATCTGACCTTTGCGGTAACTGCCAGCTGTCTGTCACCGAGAGCCTGAGGAGCTCCGGGAACCACGGCCTGCGAGGCCACCGAGGGGCGATGAGGACGACTTCCGCTCGGAACTGCTTTATCTGTTGGATGACTCTTGGCAGAAGTGCTACTGGTGGAAACGCATACAGAAGAACGTTTGGCCACGGAGCTGACAGTGCATCTACCGCCTCCGCTTCTGGGTCTGCTATTCTTGAGAAGAATCTGTTGACCTGCCGATTGGTCCCTGAGGCGAAGAGATCTAGACTTGGCTTTCCGAATCTGCGGACTAGCTGCGCAAACACTTCTGGGTTCAGCTGCCACTCCGATTCCTGAAGTGTCCGCCTGCTGAGCCAGTCGGCCTCCTCGTTGTGGATTCCCGGAACATGTTCTGCTACCAGAGAGAGGAGGTTTCTCTCTGCCCAGTCCATCAGAAGCATCGCCTCCTGTAGCAGTCTCCGAGATCTCGTTCCTCCTTGTCGATTCATGTAGGCCTTGGCCGTCGTGTTGTCCGTACGGATCAGGATATGTTTGCCCATAACCTTGTCCTTGAAACTTGTCAGAGCCAGCCGGACTGCTCTCAATTCCAAAAAATTGATACTGTTCTGCGCTTCTTGAGGAGACCACACTCCCTGAGCCTCAGCTCCCACAGTATGAGCTCCCCAACCCTCCAGGCTGGCATCCGTCGTAACCACTATTCGGACCGGTGTGACCAGACTCACACCCCTTGACAGGCGTGATTGTTCCAGCCACCATCGCATACTGTTGGACACCTCCCTTGTAATAGACACCATCAGATTCTCCCGCTTCTCGATGTTCCTCTGAAAGGGTGCCAGGAGAGCCTGCAGCGGCCTCATGTGTGCTCGTGCCCAGCTCACCACGTCCTGGCACGACACCATCATCCCTTGTAAAGATGCCAGGGACATTAACGCCATTTCCTTTGAGTGACTGGCTTGAAGGATCAGCGCTCTCAACGATGACTGCCTGTCCAGGGACAGCGACACAGTGAACTCTCTCGTGTCCAACTGGAGGCCGAGATGTTCCAAGCGTCGACACGGTTTCAAAAGACTCTTGCTGAAGTTTATTACAAAACCCAGTTTCTGCAGGCACAAGATGGTTGCTTGCACATCCCGATGGGCCTTGATCTCTGACTCCGCCTTCACCAGCAGGTCGTCGAGATACGGGTAAATAAATATTCCCGATTGACGAAGATGAGCCACTGGTGCGATGATGAGCTTTGTAAACACTCTGGGCGCTGCCGTAAGCCCAAACGGCATCGCTCGGTATTGAAAATGACGCCCCCCGTAAGCGAATCTCAGGAAACGTCGATGGCTCCGCCTGATCGGAACATGGAGGTACGCTTCTGATAAATCTATGGACGCCAAGTAGTTGTCCTGTTCTAACGCTTGGACAATAGACCTCCACGTTTCCATTTTGAATTTCTTTTTCTTCAAGTAGCGGTTGAACCACTTGAGGTCCAATATCGCCCGGGTGTCGCCATTTTTCTTTGGCACCAAGAAAAAGGTGGAGTAGACTCCCTTCCCCCTTTCCCTTGGTGGT
Source organism: Lerista edwardsae (assembly GCA_029204185.1). Taxonomy (NCBI): domain Eukaryota; kingdom Metazoa; phylum Chordata; class Lepidosauria; order Squamata; family Scincidae; genus Lerista; species Lerista edwardsae. Next base: position 2,133,254 of record JAJKFI010000045.1, read on the forward strand.
ACCGGTTCTATCGCGAAGATCTCTAGCAGGTGTTGAATCGCATTGAGCTTCACCTGGTGCTTGGCTTGATCTCTGGACTTCGGGACCTTCCAGAACCGGTTTCTGGGCTTGTGGCAGAACTCCAGAAAATATCCTTTCGTCACAGTCTGTATCACCCAGGAATCTTGGGTAATAGATCTCCATTGCTCCGCGAATCCTAACAGCCTTCCTCCTATAGGAGCGGAGCAAGCTTCTGACTCGTAGTCAGGCCCTCTGGTCCTTGCCTGCCTTGGAGACAGTAACAGAATTTCCCTGGGACTTGTTCCTAGGGTAGAACCTTGTCTTGTTCCAACGAGATCGGGGCTTGTTTTGGTTGTCCCTGGGTCTACCTCCGGCACGAAAGGAACGAAATCCCTGAAATCTAAATTTACTGGGCTCTTTCTTTCCCGAAGGGAGGACTTTCCTTTTATCTTTCCCCTCGATCAACAAAGCATCAAGGGCTTGACCAAATAACTTGGAGCCTTGGAAGGGCACGCCCACCAACCTGGCTTGCGAGGCTGCATCCACCTCCCAGGACCTCAGCCAAACATTGCGGCGCGCTGCCACATTTGCCGCCATCGCCCTTGCATTAAGTTGAAGGGAATCGAAAGATGCATCTGCTGAAAATGCTGCTGCCAGGGCAATCTTCTTCAAAGTGCTTTTGACCCTTCCTGACAGGCCTGGCTCCAACCTTGGGAGATCTGAAGCCCACTGGAAGGCAGCTCTGGCCATTATCGAGTTAGTCACAGAAGCTCTAAATGCCTGGGAGGAAGCCAAGAAATCCCTGCGCAAGGCCGATTCCACTCGCCTATCGCAGGGATCCTTCGGCCCCCCTTCATCTTCAGACGGAATTACTGCTGCTGAAGAAAGGGCCGCTATCGGGGGGTCAACTGCTGGCACCTGAAGACTGGCCATCACACTTTCTGGCAGAGAATAAAACTTATTTAATAATTTTGATGAATGTTTAGCTGTAGTTGGCGCCTTCCATTCTAAGTCCAAAGTACTCTGGAATTGTACAGGAAAAGGAACTGTAGCTGGTTTAACAGGGCCTTGCGGAAACAGTGAATGTGTGCCAGCAGACTCCTTTGTCTCAGGAGAACTTTCCAGGTTAACTGCCCTAGCTACCTTGGTCAGCATCCTGAGGAACATATCAGCAGGGAACAGCCGGTCTGCACTGGGACTCTGCTCCTCTGCCTCCCCCTCCCCCGAAAGTTCCCCTGACTCCCTGTCAGAGCCAGAAGGATCAGATGTGGTTACAGAATCAAAATCACTAGAGAAAAGCAGACCTCTGCGATTCCTCTTATGGTGCTTCCTGGACTTATGCTTTTTACCTGAGTGCTTGGTTGCACTGTGCTTATGCTTGTGGCGCTTACGAGTGGTGCTGCTCTCACTGTTAGAATCAGAAGTATTACCGGCAAGGGAGTGATCTGCGCTCTTTGATTCTCTATGAGATCTTTTGCGCCTCTTAGATCCCGATCTCCTCCCCTTTTTGCCCTCTTTCGCAACCTCTCTCATGGCCCTCTTAACCATCTCAGTAATACGAGCCTGGGAAACGGGACTGCGCCCACCAACAGCTTCGGATCTTTCCCCCCTCACCGCTTGAGGAATGCCCGACCCACTCCCACCGGTCTCCACCGCCATGATCCCAAACCTGAGGCAATAGAGTCGAGAATATCACCCAAGATGGCGGTCGCGTCATCCTCTGTACTGCTCCGGGGTATAGCTCAGCTTCCCTGACGCAGCGACAGACGCGGTCCGGTGGTCAACCGCACGCCGCCGCTGCACTGTGGACGGTCGCGGTTATCAAGCTCCGGGCCCCTGGCCGCTCAGAGCAACGTGCTGCGAACACAAGCGGGGCGACGGGCCGAAGCTCCGCTCTTCCCCTTGGCGCCAAAATCTCCTCAGGCCAAAAAATGGCGGGCGCGTGTGGCGACGGCCCAGCGGGTCCGCTCTTCCACAACTTTAAGCGGCAAGGCCTATCCGCGTGGTCCCAGGCCGATCTACGGTCCCCGCGGTCCACAGCGATCAGGAAAAACACCGAAGCCTGCCGCGTTCCTCCCAGCCTCCGCCAGCCAGCGCGCGTTTGCTCTCTCGCGAGCGGCAAGCCGCTTCGCTCAAGCCTCGCCTGCGCTCGAACTGTGGCAGCGGGGCCTACTGCCTGTCTCCACACCCTCACAGCCAAACAAGGACACGAGGGAAATGACAGGGACGACAATACTCACAGCGGGCTAGTACAAACGGAGAGGAAAGCAGACAGGGAAAAATCGGGAGGACTCAACACACGACGAAGAGACTTTTTTTTTTTTTTTTTTTTTTGAAGAAAAACAGATCCAAACACTGAGCCCACAGAGCTCAGAAAACTCACGACCTTATCCTCTAGAAGACAGGGCCGGACTGGGGACTGGGAAGCCCTCTCACCCAATAGGATTACAGATCCGAAGGTCCGACCCTGTCTTCTATGAGAGGGGCATTCCCATTAGTCAGAATGCCCCCCCTTTCCTCACTCCAGAGAATATACTTTCGTTGATAGATTAATGCTGGTGAGCTCTCAATGATAACAAATAGCAGTTTTTGGCCTAATATTTATTAAAATTTATTAAGTTTAAAATTTATTAAACGTATTAAGTTATGGCCTGTGTTCCATAAAATTCTGTATGTGTGTTGGGCATGAATGCCCCAATTCAGCAAGTATATAGAACAGTGATGGTGAACCTATGACATGCATATCAAAGGTGACACACCACAACATCTGTATTACATAGCACCACACATGTTTGGGTTGTATTTTTTGTTTAAATAACTGAATATAAAGAATTGTTCCTTTGTTGTTTGAGAGTGGGGTTGATACTCCAGCAGAGCCAAGTTAAGCGTTTTCCTTAGTTTTGACACACTAAGCCCAAAAGGTTCGCCATCACTGATACAGAACATAAGAAAAGCCATGCTGGATCAGGCCAAAGGCTCATCTAGTCCAGCTTCCTGTGTCCACCAGATGCCTCAGGGAACCCTCAAGATGCACAATTCCCCTCTCTGATCCATGAGCCACTTATGAAACCCTTCTTTAAAAACAAAAATGCTAAAAATCAACTGATTCTACGCTCTGCCTTCCTCTTCCTTGCCAAGTAACTACCTGGGATTCTAATTTTTTTAAAACTGGCTATTTGCAGCTATTCTGTGTGTACTCCGTTTGTTTGGATGGTAGAATTTTATTCTCTTCATTGCTAATACTTCAAAATATTGTTACAAAAATGTATAAAATATTAAAACTTGTATCATTCTCTGTTGGCCATAGTAAATCTGTTACGCTTTGTCAATGCTAAGGTGTGCTTTCTGTGTTTTTCAAAAAGGTGCATTGTAAGCTGCAGGCTAAATACCCTGAAGTAACGAATCTTCTTTCTTATTTTTTAACACTGACTAGGTTATTCCAAAATTCATTTCTCTTTTACAACAGAACAGAAAATGGTATGTATTGAGATCATGTTTAAAACAAACAAAATACCACCACAATATTTGGCAAGATTTGTTAACCAATCTAACAATATAATAGACTTTAATTTTCTGTGTTTTCAACTCTTGTCACCAGGGCTCCATGTAAGAGGTCCGTATGTGGACCATATGTGGATCTCTTCTTTTGGTAATGTGGTGCTGTGACAATGATGCTGTCCCCAAATGCTCAGTGATGACCTTGCACATCATTTTTAAACTTCTGCATTGCTAAACTCCCTGTTAACTGGAATATTGCCTGCCACTTGTTTTTACTTTGACGTTTAGGTGCAATCCTATACAAATGTTCCTGGGAGTAAGCTCCACTGAACTCAATGTTACTTACTTCTGAGCTGACCTGCCTAGAATTGCTCTAGTGTACTTCATTTAAGATCTAGCTCATTTTACCCAAGACTCCTGGAATGTGTTTGCAAGTTTTAAAACAAATGTATAGCAATTGGAAAATGAGATTAAAATATATATAATAAGAGGTATTCAAGTGGCAGCCTGTGCATGTTTCCTTAGAAGCAATTTCTACTTCAGCGATACTCAAAGAGGTGCATCACAACCAACCATTGGATACCCGAACTGGGCCATTTTCTCCTTAAAGGGAATAGACCCATTATAGGTGTCATGATGTCGCCACAGCAGTAGCGGGGGCGTGGACATCCAGGGGCTTTTGTGTTTACCTGGGGGGGGGCACTGGCTATGGGGAGGATCTGGGAGGCCTGCACCCTTCTCTGTGGACCTCCCCAATGCTCAAAATTGGTCTGATTTGCAATTAGAGAACAATTCCATTTTTTTAAAATCAAAAATTGGAAGTGTTCTCCAATAGCACGTTGGGCCAGTTTTGAGCATGGGGGGGCGCTTATAGAGGGGGGTGCAGGCCTCCCAGATCCTCCTCAAGGCCAGCACAACCCCCCCCCCCCAAGTAAGCACAAACGCCTCTGAGTGCCTGCGGTACTGTAATTGCTGCTGGGCCGTCAAAGCACACACACCCCAGCCCTAATAACTGCCCCTGCCAGCACTTACCTGAGATCGGAATTTAGGAACCACTGTTCTGCTGTATTCACTACTATTTACTTCCACACAACTTTATATAGGATTGTGGTCTTAATATAATATGAGGCACATATTGTCTCTCGGGCAGTCCTTGAGAAAGATGGTACAGACTTTTGATGTGTGCCATTAGGCAAATTGCTCAGTTTGTCTCCAGTTGAACCTGATGTTGCGTCTTGACTAAGGCTGTTTGAACAAAGTTTCAAAGGTAGCACCTGAGTGCTTCTGCTGCTGATGTCATTGATCCTGTGTAGGAGAAGACTCAGACCCCCACTTCTCCTCTTCTGATAAGAAAAAACAGTTACATGTGCCATCGTATTTGCTGGCATATAAGAGAATGCATTTGTTATAAACATATTTGATTCTGTTGCCAAACTTCTCCCCATCACACAGCCTGTGGTATGACATGCAAAGAATATAAACAAATTATACACTTGATTTGATAGACCTCAGTTTAGCAGATTTTGGAAACAGGAATTTTCTGCTCCATTAAAACTAATCATATATGTTTTTGACTCCAATACTTTTGGATTTTTGGCATTAACTCCTTTCTCCCATTAATTTGTTAAATTGAGGGTTTACTGTATAATGTAAAGTTCTAAAAGGGTCCAGGTTTTTGGTGAGTTTTATTTTCTAGTTTATGAACCAGTTCAAATCGAGCAGAACAGCTAGTGCTTTCTTAAAATCATGCTAACATATATCATCTGTTGTCTTTCCCTTTAGTTGCATCCATGGTTCAGGACTTCAGAGAAGAAATTTCCTTTATGCCAGTGATGTAGCAGAAGCATTTCTTACTGTTATGAAGAAGGGACAGCCAGGTGAAATCTATAACATTGGGACTAATTTTGAGATGTCTATTACCCAACTTGCAAAGGAGTTAATCCATCTAGTGAGTAATTGAAAATTGATGGTTAAGTAACAGTAACTACTAAATTACGCAAAGATCAAATGACCAGTGGTTCGGAGAGGTGGAAACTGTCCTTGATGTCATTAAAGAGAGGCACTCTTCATCTGTGGTTCTAATGTGAGGGTAATAAACTCAAAACAATCTGCTGTTTTATGATGCAGTTCAAGCTTTGCATGTCTCCTCTGAGATATGTAAAACTCTTAGCCTTTGTAGAAATGTACTAGGAAACAGATGTGAGGGCTTCTTGATGCTGAGCAAACTGTTTGCTTCTTCTCTGGTACTGGCACAGTGCAGCCACCAGATCAAAAGCTGCCTGTCTTTTCTTCCCTCCCCCTCAATATTTCAGGTAGATAGTTGGTTTTCTTTTGTTTTCAAGTTGGTGACCACAAAGTGGCGAAGCTTAGCAGCCAGATGTGCACAGAATTGGATTGCTTATTGCCATTCTGAGGGATGTTGGTGAAGATTATTGGTCAAGTTGTGCATGAGGAAGGACATGCACTACTGAACTGAGTAGGCTGCTTGAGAGGAAGGAGAAATAATGTGAAGCTGGCAGTGGCTGGAAGTGATAACAAGGACCAAGTGAAAAGGTTTTAAAAAGGGACCCAAATGTCAGCTCATGGGGTACTGCTGACTCAGAGAGGTGATATGCACACCAGAGCTCCCACCTCAGTAAACTGTGCTGCACTGGAGTTGGCCACTTTGGTTGTATATTTATGTGAGTATGCTTGGCTAGAAAGCAATGTAGGGGCAAATCATTAAATTAACATAGGGGCCAATTGACAAGCTGATGTAATACGTCTGCTCTAACCAAAATAAAGCTTTTTATCAGGTTGGCACTTGAGTTTCAAGACTCCTCATACAGGAGAAGAGACTCTGTAAGATCCCTGGGCTATGCTGGGCTGGAGTGTGATCACCTTTGGGCCAGCCATGGCAAATCCTGCTTAACAATAGCATTGATAGCATGAGGCGTAAAGTCCATGCAACCATATATCTCTGCTGTATAATGACATTTCCCCAGTAAATGGGCACCCAAAGTTGCCCAATTTATTTTGGGTAGTCATTAGAAATCAATGATTGTGTGATGTCTGAGAATATTACATTAAATGTATAAAGTAAAACTGAGATGTGATGGAAATGCTTATAAAGTTGTGTTAAATTCACATATAAATAGCATATTATATTAAATTAAACAGTGATATGTTCTTTATCTGGTTGACAGATAAAAAATACCAGTTCAGAAGCTGAGACAGAATATTGGATGGATTATGTTAAAGACAGGTAAGATATGGATTACCAAGAGTTATGTTTATCTCAAGTGACCTTTTTGTCTTGCTCTTTTGAACTTACAGTATGTAAAACATTCATTTGTACCACTTGTTTAGAGATGTAAACCTAACTTGGCTGATACCCTGTGGTCTGTTACTCAATTTAGTATTCTCTCTCTCCTGCATCCACACACTAATGTTAACTTTGACCAATAGTTAGGGGCAGTCTAAAATGGTAAAAACAAACTGCTAAATAACACTAAGATGGGGTTTATAATAAAATGCAAAATCCTGCTCAATTAATTAAATTGACCTATTTAAACATTGGCCTATTTAAAGTGGCTGAGCATCAGTGAACAGTTCTGCATGCTTCTGATTGTGTTTCTAAGCCCCTAATTCCACACACATCTCTGTTGCTTGCTCCTAACTGGCTGTAGAGTCTTCTGAGCATGCCTAGAAGCTGCCAAGGAAAATGCATGAAGCAGTATGGAAAGTGAACTGAGCCACATTGTGCATTTACTTGCAAGTAGGTGAACATAGCTCAATCCATTTTCAAAAACAGGCCATGGGAATGGTCCTGATCCGATGAATGCAGACTCGAGAAGTAAACCCCCCTCTTCCAAACCAACCTATGTATTGAGCCCTATGAAAAGCCAAACTAAGTGACATTGTTATGCTTACTCATGAGTAAGCAACCATGTCTGGCTCCAGTCAGAGGTCAGGTGAAGGGGAATGCAAAACTATCAGGATGGTCCTGATCCAGTGAGCATGGAGCTCAGCATGGGCTAAACAAACACTCCAGAAGTGTGTGTTTGCCCACCTACCCCACCCCACCATAGTAAAAAAGATAAAGCCTGTTTTGTGCCTGTGGTTATGTCTGCTAACAGCCACAGCCATGAAACACATATACTGTATATCACCATTTGACTGTGATTACACTTGATAAAAATGCTTGAAAACTGATTAAAATGTTAATTTGGAATAAAAACACATAATGCCGCCATCCATGAAAAAATAAAAAACTGTTTTAGACTGCTTCTACCAATAGTAGACTTGTATTAAAAACAAGGCTGCGTTATAAATAGTCAGTGAATCGCTAGAAATGCATTCTTCTGGGCTATACAAAGTGAGTGGTTCTATGTTGAGAACCACTGCTTCACATTACAGTTGCATCTCTGGCCGGTTAGCCGCCCCGGGGACAGGTTTGCTGACTGCCACTCCCCCCAGGCTGCTGCCTCTCCGCAACCTACCGGAATGTTGCCTCGCATGACGCTCCGCTGCAGTCTGAAAACATGCAATGCCTTCGGACACCGTTTACCCCATAGTTGTAGTTTCCTGGAGGGTGGAGTGATGTTGGCGGAAGTGGCTGTGCCGCCCTGAAAGGGCTAGGGGGCACCAGCACCTGGGGGCATTTGGTAGGACCACCACTGTCGCTTTATTATTTCTTTCACAACCTTCTTTTAATTTATAACACATTTCTTTCTGTAATGACTCCAAATCACTCTTTCCATTGCCTTCAGTCTCATTATCTACTAAGGACACAATCCTAACCCGGTGTTGGACCAACGCAGCGCTCTTGGGCTGACCCAGCATTGTTGCAGATGTGCCATAAAGCACATCCGCGCCGTGGATTTGGGCACTGGCCAGCACAGTCAGCCACGCCGGATCACGGACACGAGGGCGTCTGTCAGCTGAGCTGGCCTTGTGCTGATCAAGTTCTGCCAGTGCAAGCCCGTGCCAGCGGCGTGCCAGAGATGGGCAGGAAGCATAATGGGGCAGAGGGAGGGTGGATCCATGGGTGGGCCAGCCCAAGGAGGGTTGAGGAGATAGGATACGGCTGTTGGGCCATGACTTAACACTCATCCCTGGGCTGGGTGGCCCCGATCCAGGCCACTCATACTTGTGCCTCCTATTTAGCAGGCGCAGTCCTGAGCAGTCCCATAGGGCTGCCTGGGGTTTACCTTGGGGCAAGCTCCAGCTGCCTCCCAGCCTGCATTAGGAAATCTCCTATTCACTCTACTCAAAAGATCACAAGAATTACTGTATGTCCCAGGATTCCAAAGGAATTCACAGTCAAAATAATGGACAAATTTAACTGATATTTTAGGATATTAATGCAGTTGTGTATTACTGTTTTGGAGATATTTATGAAGAGCAATTTCTCTTCGTTCAGAAGGAGAGAGACTTCGACAGGTACATGAAATGTGCAAAAGGGCAAAGGAAAACTGGGTTTATGAGAGCTTGAGTGTAGCAGCCAGATGAGATGTTGCTGGTGTATGATAATTTGATTAAATGTTGGCAGCTATGAGGAAGAGCCTCATGTGGTGCAGGGTGGTAGGCTGCAGTACAAAAGTTCTCCCCACAACCCAGGTTTGATCTTGGCAGAAGTCTGGTTCTCGGGTAGCCAGCTCAAGGTTGGCTCAACCTTTTATTTCATCCTTCTGAGGTTGATAAAATGAGTACCCAGCTTCTGAGGGTAAAGGAAAGATGACTGGAGAAGGCAATGACAAACCACCCCATACAACAAAGTCTGACTAGCAAACATCACAATGTGATGTCACCCCATGAGTACGTAATGACTTGCTGCTTGCCCATGGGACTACTTTAGTTTATGAGGAATGGAAAAGACTAGGATTTGTGATTGTTCTATTTTAAAAATCTCTCTCTCTCTCTCTCTCTCTCTCTCTCTCTCTCTCTCTCTTTTAAAAGACCTACGAATGACTTGGGATATCCAATGGACTCCGGAAAAATGCACAGTTTGGGATGGAGACCTAAAGTATCTTGGAATGAAGGAATTAAAAAAACAAGTATGTGTTGGGGGGTAGAAGGGAAAAATAATAAATTATGGTGTGATGCTACGAGACTCTGAGAAGTATTGGACTTGCATGCCATATGCTACAGTATAGGAAGTCAGATGTTGTGGCAAACTCTGGATTACTGTTCAAACAAGATCAGAAGTCTTGAATTGTAGCGCATGAGGGGAAGGAGGGTAGAAGAATGCAGTGAACAAGCTTGACAACTGTAAGCAAAATATAGTCAACCCTTCCGCTATGTTTAATTTGGTCTGTTCCAGCAGTGCATAGCTTGGATTGCACAGACTAAATTGGCAATTGCTATATCAAGATAGCTAACATAGTTTTATACTTTTGTCTGAACATGGTAATTATTAGATTGCAGCTGGAGTAATTTCATTTGTACATCTTCCATTGTTAAATTTAAATGCTTCATGAAGTTCATTAGTTGTTTTAGAAATTGTCCATATGGAATTGTTTGGTTGAGGTCCCATAAAACAAATAATTGCTCACAAGTTCATGTAATGCCATAAAAATAAGGCCTGGAATTCAGAGTGTTGTTGGATCTTGTGTGGAAAGAACGTTTGCTCATGCAAGGGCCTCTCACCCTTATTTTACCCATTCATACACCTGCTGTAGTTCCTCCCTCTCCCTGTTTGTGTACTAGCTTCCTTTCTGGAAGTTCTCTGGCCCTTGAGACCACCTTTCTGAGGGTGCAATTCTAATACACTTTCCAGCACTGACATAGCGGTGCCAATGGGGCATGTACTACATCCTACAGTTGAGGAGCAGTCACAGAGGCCTCTTCATGGTAAGGGGTTTGTACCCTTACCTCAGAGCTACATTGCCCTTACCCCGGTAGTGGAAAGTTGGTTAGGATTGCACCCTGAAGGCTATATAAAGGGCTGCAGTGGATGGGTGGAAGTGAGAAGGTCCCACTGCATGAGTGGAGTTTCACTTGTGCTTTTTTAGGTTCATGCTGTAATTCAGGGGTGTCAAACCTGTTTATACAGCAGGCCAAATACCATTCATGGTGCCTGCTGAGGGCAAGAAGTGATGTCATTAAGCAGAAAGTGACATTATGAAGCAGATGACCAGAAATTAGCACTTTTTTCTTACTTAGGATCTCATTAGCTGCAAGTGACAGAAAATATGCAAACATTGGTCATACTTACAAAACATGGGAGAGCCCAATTATCAGGTGGGCCACCCTTTTAGCAGCAGCACTTCTCATGAGGCATCACTTAGCAGCGCGGCACCTCAGAGGTACTCTGCAAAGTAACACCTTGACAGAAGAAGAGCTGTTGAAAGAGTGGTCTGCATGATAATTCTCCACTGCACATGTAGCTTCTCCCTTTCTCACCTCTTTGATCTGTCTCTTCCCCCTTCCCATTCCTTGCCTTATGAGTCCCCACTCTGTCTCTCCCTCCCAGTACCTTGGCAGAAGTGCTGCTGCTTGAAAGGGCAGCAGCGGGAAAGCCTAGTTATCACATGGGCTGCCCATTCAGCAGTGACACAGCAGAATGGTGCTGCTGAAAAAGTGGCCCACATGATAACTGGGCTTTCCCAGTGCTTTCCTTTCAGCAGTGCCACTTCTGCCCATGTGTTACTTTTGAGCTCAGAGCAGCTGATGATGGTGCTAGGGGAGCCCAATTGTCAACATTTTTATGTATTCTTGGGAGTTATTTCCATTCAGTTTAAAGAGATATTTCTGTTCAAACCTATGTAGGATTGTGTTGCAAGACATGTCACATTGTTCATGTTCTAAAATATTCCTTTTTCTAGTTGAATGGTATCAAGACAACTTCCACAACTGGAAGAATGCAGAGAAAGCCTTGGAGCCTTTTCCTGTTGCAGAAGAATCAGTATGACATAGTCTGCTGCAAAGCGGAAAAGAAGCAGTGAAGGAAACTACCTCTCAAGACCACATTGTTAAAAGAAAACACTGTGATCAAGTGGCAAAAATGAGGATGCTTTTCTTTAGGAAACACCTACCACCATATACTGTAGGATACTTATTTTGAGCACTGTAATCTTGATACCTTTTGGGTTCCAACTTAATTTAATCAACATTCCAGTGCAATACTGAAACTTTAAAATGAATTTTTTTTTAAAAAAAAAATGGAATCAAAGCATTTTTAATTAAGCATGCACTTTAAAAAAACAAGTTATTTTTGTATTGAATGTTACTTTTTTAAAAAGGCATCAGTTTTAATAGCTATTTTCTGACAAATGATGGAGTCTTGAAGAAGTATCTGGTTCTTCTGAAGTCTTACAAGCCATTGCTGTGTCGCCTGTTTTCTATCAAAAACAATCCACCTATACCACTTCGTAATTTGATGATTATTTGTTGATAACCAAAGACTTCAATGAACCCAACAAAAAGTTTGGATAACTGCGTGACAAAGTGCTCATGCCAAATATGTATTGTAAGTTTTAACAGCTACAATAATGTTTATTTCAGACAAACACGTGCTTGATTGTAAAGTCTTTTTAAGCCTACAAAACTAGTAATGCAGAAATATTAAAGTGTAGACTTGCTTTAAGTGTAGGATACATCCCATGGTCCTTTTCTGGAATATTTGTGGACATAATCTTTGTAATTTAGGTTCGTTTAAATAGCAGGATAATAGAATAGCTGACGATCGTGTTGCAGTTTTTATCTTGATTCTGAGCAACGTTTCTGTAGGTTATTTCCTTGTTGAACCATTCCTCTTTCTTTAGGTTACTGGGTTTTAGTAATCTGGCACTTCCAATTGTGCCAAAATAGTATCAACAGGCCCTGGAGACACAGCATAAGACTCATACCAAACCATCTTAGCTTGTAAATTGTAGTCATGCTTTGTTACAGTGGTGCCAAAAGAGTATCAACAAGCCCTGGAGACACAGCATAAGACTCATACCAAACCATCTTAGCTTGTAAATTGTAGTCATGCTTTGTCAC
>JAJKFI010000045.1:2161515-2184659 GCA_029204185.1 Lerista edwardsae
ATTATTATTATTATTATTATTATTATTATTATTATTATTATTATTATATAATAATAATAATAATAATAATAATAATAATAATAATAATAGGATCACTGTAACTTACCATCAGGGCCAAGGAATGATGTAATAGTGGGGCGTGTGCTATCGTCCTCCGGATCAAAAATCTGAAGGGGACCTTGAAATGAGGAACCAAATCAAGGAAGTTGTAATCATGGGGACTTCAATTATCCTCATATTGACTAGGTCAATTTATGCTCTGGTCATGAAAGAAAGAATGGATTCCTTGATATGCTAAATGATTGTGCCTTAGAGTACCTAGTCATGGAGTCTACCAGAGGACAGGTGATTCTGAGTTTACTATTGTGTGGTACTCAGGACCTGGTTAAGGATGTAAATGTTACTGAGCCATTGGGGAATATTGACCATGCTGCTATCTGTTTCACCATGCATGTTGGGGGAAGAGTGTCAAGTAAACCTGACACAAAACCCTTGACTTCCAAAGGGTAGACTTCCTTCAGACGTCGTTCAGACTAGTTAGAAAGAAGTTGAAAGGGAAGGTAAAAAGAGTTAATTCTCTCCAGAGTGCATGGAGACAGTTTAAATAACAATAGTAGAGGCCCAGTGGCATGGCTAATGAGCAGAGTTAGAGAGGCTGTAAAGGGCAAGGTCCTTCTGTAAACAGAAGTCTTGACCTTATTAGGAGAATTTAAAAAAGAACACAAACTCTGGCAAAAGAAATGGAAGAAGGTGATATGGGAGGCCAAGAAAGACTTTGAGGAACACATGGCCAGCAACATAAAGGGGATAATAATAAATTCTTCTTCAATAATAAAAGCTTCTTCAAATAGGTTAGAAGCAGAGCCAAGAATAAGACTCAAACTATTGCAGGATGATAAGAAGAGAGCTGGATTTGGGCTACCTGATTGGGAATTATATTATCAAGCAGCCACTTTAAACTAGATTAAAGAATGGGTTACATTACAAAATGAAAGAATATTGAATTTAGAATCCCATGACATGCAAATTGGATGGCATGCATTTTTGATATATGATAAGGCAAAATATTTTGGACATTTTAAGCAGCATGCCTTAAGGAGACCTTTATTGTGGTTGTGGAAACAAGTGAGATATAATAAGATATATACCAAAATACCCAAATGGATTAAACCCTTGGAGATATCAACAAAACCTGATCGGCTGAGAGAAGATCAGAATGTGAAATATGATGAACTATTGAATGAGAAAAGAGAACTTTTACAAGATGAAGACATAGAAAGCAAAGGAATATTTTTGGATTGGTGGATGAAAGCACAAATTAAATCAAGAATAAAAGAAGACAAAAAACAGGTTTTTATGAGAAAGAGACAGACTTTGACAAACTATTATTAAATGAGGAAGATAAATATGTAAAAAGGATGTATGAATTTTTATTGGAAATGAGAATGGAAGATGAAACTGTGAAAGATGAAATGGGGTAGTAGGCCAGGAATTTTGGATACAATATAGAGATTGATGAATGGGAAAAGATTTGGGCAACAAATATCAGATTAACAAAGGCAACAAATTTGAAAGAAAATCTTTACAAGATGTTTTATAGATGGTATCTAGCACCGGAAAGACTAGCAAAAATGTATCCAGGAACCTCAAATAAGTGCTGGAAATATATATATATATATATATATATATATATATATATATATATAAAAGACCGTATGTATGTATGTATGTATGTATGTATGTATGTATGTATGTATGTATGTATGTTCCACATAGGCTCCGCAACGCCTGGACCGATTCACGCCAAACTCGGCATGCGGGTGCCTTGGCCCCCCGAGACCGTCGCTGTGGGGGTTTGGACATATAAACACTCAGGCACACATGTGAGTGGGGGGGGTCAGGGATGGGACATATAAACACCCGGGCACACATGTGAGTGGGGGGGCAGGGATGGGACATATAAACACCCGGGCACACATGTGAGTGGGGGGACAGGGATGGGACATATAAACACCGAGCAGACATGTGAGTGGGGGGGGGTCAGGGATGGGACATATAAACACCCAGGCACACATGTGAGGGGGGGGCAGGGATGGGACATATAAACGGGCCATCTGTATGCCTGGTGAGTGGGGAGGGGTCAGGGATGGCACCTATAAACACCCGGGCGAAGCTGGGTACATAAAAGCTAGTCTATAGATAAAAAGAAGAGCGTATGTGTGTATGTATGTTCCACATAGGCTCCGCAATGCCTGGACTGACTCGCACCAAACTCGGCACGTGGGTGCCTTGGCCCCCCCGAGACCATCACTGCGGGGGTTTGGAACGGCTCACGCCCCCACTAGTGCGGGTACAAGCAAATTTGTGGTTCTCTATGGGTGGCTATGGGCTGAGCCACTGCATTCCGAAGCTCTGATGATGTCATGATGAGATGCAAAGTACATGCAAATGACATGCGGAATCTTAAGGCAGCAACTGAACTCTTTACAGTTGAAGACAAACAGCAGCAAATAGGTTTCCCGCAGGGAATCCTACACAGGGCCAGGGAAATGTGTTCTGTGAAAATGTGGGCAGTCCCTGCTTGGCAGTTGACAGTTGGCACAAGGTGCTGTGGCTGTTGCTCTCACTCTGAAAGTTTACTTTCACTATATAACTTAAGGCAGTTGGGCAGGTGCAACCAAAGGCTACAAAGATGAAACAACAGCATACACAGGAAACACCTGAGGGGAAAAAAACAACAAATTGCAACGCTATGTCACTGAGCTGCTACATCTAGAGCAACAGAAACAGTACAGAAGCGTGACAAAAGACTACACGATAAGAGAGACAGAGCTGCTACATCTAGAGCAACACAAACAGTACAGCAGCGTCACAAACGACTACAGGATTAACAGAGGGCTACTACATCTAGAGCAACAGAAACAGTACAGCAGCGAGGATGGGACAAATAAACACCCGGTCACCACCGGGTAATTTTTAACAACAACAAAAAAAAACACGCCTGGGGGTGGCCGAAAACCACTGGGGGAGGGTCAGGGATGGGACATATAAACACCCGGGCGCAAATAGGTTTCCTGCAGGTAAACCTATACAGGGCCATCTGTATGCCTGGTGAGTGGGGTGGGGGTGGTGTCAGTGATGGGACATATAAACACCCGGGCACACATGTGAGTGGGGGGGGGGGTCAGGGATGGGACATATAAACACCCGGGCACACATGTGAGTGGGGGGGGCAGGGATGGGACATATAAACACCCAGGCGCAAATAGATTTCCCGCAGGTAAATTTATACAGGGCCATCTGTATGCCTGGTGAGTGGGGGGGGGGGGGTCAGTGATGGGACATATAAACACCCGGGCGAAGCTGGGTACATAAAAGCTAGTGTAAAGATAAAGAAGGGACATTTTATCATATGTGGTGGACTTGTGAAAAAGCAAAAAATTTTTGGCATCTAGTACATATTATGTTACAAGAAATGTTGAAATGTGAAATATTGGTTAGACCAGAGTTATTTTTACTTAATATGATGGACAATATTCAGGAGATAGAGAAGAAGCATATTATAGTACATGTAAATACAGCGGCCAGATTATTATATGCACAAAAATGGAAAAATGAGGCGATTCCAAATGTTGAATAATTAATAGAGAAAATATATGAAATAGCAGAAATGGACGTTTTAACTAAAAGGATGAAAGATGACGATATAACAAAGATTCAAGAATATTGGAGATTGTTTTATGAATGGATGGAAGAAAGGAAATAAAGACTAGACGTTAAGATGTTATATATAGACATTTTAGGTTTTAGAGAAAAAAGATTTTGTAAATAAAGAACAAGAGTTATTAAGATTTGTATACATATTTTTAAGATATTAAATGATGAATTAGATTGGATACAAACAGCAATTAAGTGGAGATAATTATGCTGTAATCAATGTGTACCTTTTGTGTTACCATTGTATCCCCTTCCCATGTTTTCCCTACTACCTTACCCATATCTTTATATAAAATAAAATTTAAAAAAATAGGTTAGAAGCAGGAAACCTGGCAGAGAAGCAGTTTGCCCACTAGATAGTGAGGGAGGGAAAGAGGAGATAAAAGGGAACTTGGAGATTGCAGAGAATTAAATGAGTTATTTGAATCTGATTTATTAAGGAATTGAAGAGTTATTAAGGAATCGAAGAATGAAATTGCTGATGTCTTAAATATACTATGCAATTTGTCCCTTAAAACCACCATGGTGCCAGAGGATTGGAGGATAGCAAATTTCACACAAATCTTTAAAAAAGGAAGGAGAGAGGACCCAGGAAACTATAGGCCAGTCACCCTAACGTCTGATCCAGGTAAGATGGTGGAAAGCCTCATCAAAGATAAAATTGTAAAACACATAAAAAAACAAGCCTTGCCAAGGGAGAATCAGCACGGCTTCTGTAAGGGTAAGTCATGCCTCACAAAACGTTTAGAATTCTTTGAAAAGGTCAACAGACATTTGGACACAGGTGAACCCATGGATATTATATATCTGGATTTTCAAAAGTCATTTGACATGGTCCCTAACCAGAGGCTCCTGAGAAAACTCAACAGTCAGGAAATAAGGGGGTAGGTCCTCTTATGGATTAAGAATTGGTTGAGAAAACAGAGTTAGGTATCAATGGGCAGTTTTCACAATGGGGAGAAGTGAAAAGTGGACTGCCCCAAGGATCTGTCCGGGGACCAGTGCTTTTCAACTAGTTCATAAATGACCTGGAGATGGGGATATGCAGTGAGGTACCCAAGTTTGCAGATGACACTAAACTTTTCCTGGTGGTGAGGACCAGAAGGGATTGTGAAGAGCTCTAGAAGGATCTCTCCAAACTGGGCGAATGGACACCAAAATGGCAGATGTGTTTCAACATAAGTAAATGTAAAGTGATGCATATTGGGGCAAAAAATTAAGAATTTCACATATAGGTTAATGGGTTCTGAGTTATGTTGGATCAGGAGAGATATCTTGGGGTGCTGGTGGACAGCTTGATGAAAATCCAGTGTGCAGCAGTAGTGAAAAAGGCCAATTTCATGCTCAGAATCATTAAAAAGGAGATTGAGAATAAGACAGCCAATAATATGATGCCATTGTACAAATCTATATATATAAAGAAGAGCCTGGGTGTGTATGTATGTATGTATGTATGTCTCGCATAGGCTCCGCAACGCCTGGAGCGATGGGCACAAAACTCGGCACGCATACACCTTGCGGCCTGGCGACAAACACTGCGGGGGGCGGGGCCCCCTAGCGCCCCCGGGGGTGGGGGTACGCGGGGGTCCCTGCTTGAAAACGGTCAAAAACGGCCAAAATCGGCGTCAAATCCACAGTTTCCGGGGTGGCCGAGATGAGTGACGACGCTCCCGATGCCATAAGAGTCTGGGTTCAGCCCCCCCTCGACGTGGGGGGCAAGAAGGGGTGCGAAACAAAACGTCCGCCATGCCCCACTGTGACGCCTGGACCGATTGGCGCCAAACTCGGCATGCAGAAGCCTAGCGGCCTGGCGACAAACACTGCAGGAGTCGGGCCCCCTAGCGCCCCTGGGGGTGGGGGTACGCGGGGGTCCCCGTGTGAAAACGGTCAAAACTGGCCAATATCAGCGTCAAATCCACAGTTTCCAGGGTTGCCGATATGAGCGGTGCCGCTCCCGATGCCATTGGAGTCCGGGATCAGCCCCCCCTCGACGTGGGGGGCAAGAAGGGGTGCAAAAGAAGACGTCCGCCATGCCCTGCTGGAACTCCCGGACCGATTGGCGCCAAACGCGGCATGCGGAAGCCTAGCGGCCTGGCCACAAACACTGCGGGGGTCGGGCCCCCTAGAGCCCCCGGGGGTGGGGGTACGCGGGGGTCCCCGCATGAAAACGCTCAAAAACGGCCAATATCGGCGTCAAATCCGCAGTTTCCGGGGTTGCTGAGATGAGCGGCAACGCTCCCGATGCCGTCAGAGTCCGGGTTCAGCCCTCCCTCGACGTGGGGGGCGAGAAGGGGTGCGAAACACAACGTCCACCATACCTGGACCGATTGGCACCACACGCGGCATGCAGAAGCATTGAGTCCGTAGTTTCCGGGGTCGCCGGGATGAGTGGCGACACTCCCGATGCCGCTGGAGTCCCGGTTTGGGGCCCCCTCAGCATGGGGGGCCAGAAGGGGTGCAAAACAAAAATTCTGCCATGCCGTGCTGGAACGCCTGGAGCAACGTGCACCAACCCCGGCACGCACGTGCATTGCGGCCTGGCGACAAACACTGCGGGGGTCAGCCCCCCCAGCACCCTCAGGGTGGGGGTCACGGGGGCCTCCACGTGAAGATGGCTGAAAATGGCCAAAATTGGCATCGACTCCATAGTTTTTGGGGTCGCCGAGATGAGCAGCGATGCTCCCGACACAGTTGGAGTCCGGGTTTGGGCCCCCCCTCGACGTGGGGGGCGAGAAGGGGTGCGAAACAAAAGGCCCACCATGCCCCACTGTGATGCCTGGACCGATTGGCACCAAACTCGGCATGCGGAAGCCTCGCGGCCTGGCCACAAACACTGCGGGGGTCAGGGCCCCGTAGCACCCCCGGGGGCGGGGGTACGCGGGGGTCCCCACATGAAGACAGCCGGAAATGGCTGAAATCGACGTTGAGTCCACAGTGTCCAGGGGCACCGGGACAACCGGCGACGCTCCTGACCCCGTTGGAGTCTGGGTTCGGACCCCCCTCAACGTGGAGGGCAAGAAGGGGTGCAAAACACAACGTCTGCCATGCCCTGCTGGAACGCCTGGACCGATTGGCACCAAATGTGGAAGCCTAGCGGCCTGGCCACAAACACTGCGGGGGTTGTGGCCCCCTAGCACCCCCGGGGGCAGGGGTGCACAGGGGTCCCTGTGTGAAAATGGTCGAAAATGGCCAAAATCGGCATCAAATCCGTAGTTTCCATGGTCGCTTGGACGAGCGACAACGGTATCAACGCCATCAGAGTTCGGGTCTGCCCCCCCCCTCAGCGTAGGGGGCGAGAAGGTGTGCGAAACACAATGTCCGCCATGCCGTGCTGGAACGCCTGGAGTGATGCGCACCAAACTCGGCATGCGCGTGCCTTGCGGCCTGGCGACGGACACTCCAGGGTTCAGGCCCCCTAGCGCCCCGGGGGGGTGGGCTGCCCCAGGGCCCCTGTATGAAAACGGTCAAAACTCCCCCCTCGACATGGGGGGCAAGAAGGGGTGCGAAACGAGACATCCGCCATGCCCCACTGCGACACCTGGAGCGATTGGCGTCAGACTTGGCATGCGTATGCCTTGCGGCCTGGCGACAAACACTGCGGGGGTCAGACCCCGCTAGCACCCCTGGGGGTTGGGGTATGTGGGGTTCCCGTGAGAAGATGGTCGAAAATGGCTGAAAACGGCATTGAATCCATAGTTCCCGGGCTCACTGGGGCGAGTGGCAACACTCCCGACGCTGTTGGAGTCCGGGTTCGGCCCCCCCCTTGGCATGGTGGGCAAGAAGGGGTGCGAAACACAACCTCCGCCATGCCCTGCTGGCATGCCTGAACCGATCGACACGAAACCTGCCATGCATACACCTTGCAGCCTGGTGACAAACACTGCGGGGGGGCAGACCGTCTTAGTGCCCCCAGGGGTGGGGGTCTGTGGGGGTCTCCACATGAGAATGGTCAAAAATGGCTGAAATCCGCATCGAGTCCGTAGTTCCCGGGGTCGCCGAGACGAGCGGTGACACTCCCGACACAGTTGGAGTCCGGGTTCAGGCTCCCCTCAGCGTGGGGGGCAAGAAGGGGTGCAAAACGAAATGTCTGCCATGCCGTGCTGGAATGCCTGGAGCGATGCGCACCAAACCTGGCAAGCGCGTGGCAACAAACACTGTGGGGGTCAGCCCCCCCAGCCCCCCCGGGGGTGGGGGTATGCACAGGGCCCTGCAGAAATCGGTTGAAAACAGCCGTAATTGGTGTTGAATCTGTAGTTTCCGGAGTCGCCGAGGGGAGTGGCGATGCTCCCGATGCCATGGG
Organism: Lerista edwardsae; assembly: GCA_029204185.1. Lineage (NCBI taxonomy): Eukaryota > Metazoa > Chordata > Lepidosauria > Squamata > Scincidae > Lerista > Lerista edwardsae. Next base: position 2,169,533 of record JAJKFI010000045.1, read on the forward strand.
AGTCTGGGTTCAGGCCCCCCTCAGCGTGGGGGCGGGAATGGGTGTGAAACAAGATGTCCGCTATGACCCGCTGCAACGCCTGGAGCGATTGGCGCCAGACTCGGAACACGCATGCCTTGAGGCCCGGTGACAAAAACTGCAGGGGTCAGGCTCCACTACCTCCCGCAGGGGTGGGGTGCACGGGGCCCCCTGCATGAGAATGGTCAAGAACGGATGAAATCGGCATCAGACCCATAGTTTCCGGGGTCGCCGAGGCCTGAGGCAGAGGGCCAAGGCAGGGGGCGAGGCAGGGGGCCTGAAGTGAAGACGGCCGAAAACGGGCGAAATTGGCATTGAGTCCATAGTTTCCGGGGTTGCCGAGGAGCCCGGTGACGCTCCCGACGTGGTTGGAGTCCGGGTTCGGCCCCCGTCGGCGTGGGGGGCGAGAAGGGTGCAAAACTCATAAACTCTGGAAGATCATTTTGTTACCCGGGCAACGCCGGGTAACAAAAAGCTAGTAGATGATAAAGCCACATGTGTATTACATTCAGTTCTGGTCATGACATCTCAAAAAGGACATAGTGGAACTAGAAAAGGTGCAGAAGAGAGCGACCACAATGATGACTAGGCTGAGGCACTTCCCTTATGAGGAAAGGCTATAACATTTGGGGCTCTTCAGTCTAGAGAAAAGATGCCTGAGGGGGGCATATACATAATTATTCTGGGGCTGGATTGAGTGTTGGGAGAGTTAGATCAACAAAAGAAAATACTTATTTACCCAGCCTGTAATGAGTCTGTGGAACTCCTTGCCACAGTGTGTGATGATGGTATCTAGCCTAGATACCTTAAAGAGGGAATTGAACAGATTTCTGGAGGAAAAATCCATCACAGTTTACAAGCCATTATGGGTATGTACAACAATGTGGTTTTGTAAATAGGCAACCTCAGAATGCCAGATGCAGGATTTTGGTTCAATATCTAATATGGCTTCAATACAAGAAGCTGTTGTGCCAGGTTAGTGACAACAGGTTCAGAAAGGAGCCCAAGTTGTGCCAAGTTGTGTCAATTTAGGGTGCAATCCTAACCTGGAGTTAGGCCGGCACAGTTAGGCTGGCACAAGGGACACCATAAAGCATGTTTGGACCACTCTCTGAGTCAGGGAGGATGGTGTACATCTGTGTGCTGCCCTCTCTGACTCCAAAAGTGGTCCAAACATTCTTTACAGTGTCCTTTGTGCCAGCTAAACTGTGCTGGCCTAACTGTGCTGGCCTAACTCCAGGTTAGGATTGCAATCTTAAATTCATTCATTCATTCAAATAGTGTTTATATACCGCTTTTCAACACAAAGTTTACAAAGCGGTTTACAGGCAAATAGTAATAATAAAGTTAAATGGCTCCCTGTCCCAAAGGGCTCAATTTAAAAATATGCAAAACACCACCAGCAACACCCACTAGAAAGACACTGCACGGGGTGAAGGGGGACAATTACTATCCCCCTGCTAATATATAAGAGGAACACCACTTGAAACAGTGCCTCTTGCCCAGTTAGCTTTGCGTAGTGGAGTTTTGTTCTGTTTACATTCAACTCCATGTGGAGAACAAAAACTCATTTGCAGTTACATTTTTGTCTGAATAATGATGCTTGTGTACCAATTGCGTCAACTGAATCTGACTGTTGAATATAAGGTCTTGAGTCTCTCACAGCACAATCCAAAGCCGCCCGTTGTGTCAATGCAACATCATAGCATCGACGCGATGGCCTTAGCGCCGACGTGGGGGCACCAGATGCCCTCCTCCACGTCGGCACTAGAGCAATGGGACTGGCGCTGCAGGCAGCGCCAGTCCTGTTACACTCCTGCTGAGCCTCCCTCACATTGACTGAAGCCAGCCAGCACAAGGGAGGCTCCGTGTCCATACGGACATAGGATTGGTGGGAGGGGGGAGGTTGGGGGCAGGACATGGGCGAGCTTGGGATTTGGCCATAAGGCCAAATCCTAAGCCTGCCCAGGAGGCCGTGTTGCACCTGCTGTTTAGCAGGCGCAGATCCGAGGAACGCATAGGGGAGGCTGGAGCCTCCCCTACGGTAAGGGAATGAATGTTCCCTTGCAGCAGGGAGGCTCAAGCCTTCCTGAGCAGCACTAGGATATAGTGCAGGCCCATCGGCCTCGCTATTCCAGCGCTGTTTAGGATTGCGCTATCAGAGAGGCTTACCCAAGGAGGGATGTCCTTGATTGAGAAGGATTTCACTAGAAGTATCACACCAAGAGCTGCTGCATGATTACAGCCAGTTGGGTGGAGGGGTCATAGATACAACTGTCAGAGCCAGTTGCCCCTTATTTATTGATTTATATTCCATCCTTCCTCCAAGCACACTTTCCCCTATTAGCCTCACAGAACCCTAGGTAGAGAGGTAGTGACAAGCCCAAGGTAACTGACAAAACTTTGCAGCTTAGTCATGGGGGTGTAAAAAGAACTCGGCTTCCAATTCCGGAGTGGCAAGAAGAACTAGGAGAAAAGTGGAACTGTGATTGACTAGGGCTCTGCTGCTAAAAAACTGGAACTGTCCCTAGTAAAGTGGGGCAGTCAGAATGTCTATCGCAGCCTAAACTCCCGTACAGGATTATTGCAAGACTACAATGACAGATGGCAATATTATACCTTGTTTTGAGAGCCTGAAAAGGGTGGGAGGAAAGATCAAGGGTAGATGCATCGGGATGCCAGGTTAGACAGCCGGAGATTGATTCCAAATACTTGATATCATTCTCATAGTCTGGCCTGGATATGTAGGCGGGCTTCTTCTTACCTCCTTTCCATGGCATGTGATTGCTCCAGGCAAATTTCTAGGGGATTAATTGCATTCATAATGTTATTAAATTGTTTTAGGAAATGAATACTTAATTTAGGCAGGTTGTCAGGTGCAAGATTGTACAAGAAACAAAACCAAACAGGTCTTGCTAGCATGAATCAGGGCATGTAATCTTCTTATAGGGAGGGGGGGGGAAACAGTGTTTGAGGGCATACCATTCTGGAAGCAAAGGAAAAGAAAGCCAGCACTGGCAGAAAGACAGAACCTGCCTTTGTTGCCATGTTTTTCTTGGATGCCTCCGGTAACTGAGCCTCAAGCTTGCGGTACCAGGAAACAAGTTTTTAGGAGCACAAAGTGTGGCCCCTCCAACAGTTGCATGAACATAAACATCATGTTATGCTTTAAACTGATGATGGCAAGGTAGGTAAATAGGCTGTAACAGTACTAAGGATGGGCATGCAAACGTTTGAATGAAGACCATTGAATGGAAGGTTTTGGTATCGTTTAAAAGACCTATTTTACCGAAGGTGACCTATTTTACTGAAGGACAAAAGAAATAAGTGGGCTCCATGCTGACAGCGAAACATCTCCCAAACTGCAGCCAACTTTCAGTGTGAGCCAATTATAGTGCAGCACTGTGATTTTCAACTGGTGTGCCGCAGCACGCTGATGTTCTGTGAATGGTCCACAGATGTGCTGCAGGAGTTCAAGGGTGGGTCATAGTAGGATCACTGGGGATGTGAGCTCCCCTCTGATAGCATGGTGTGCCTTGTCAATTGTCAAAAAATGACGATGTGCCCTAAAAATTATAGCACCTTGCCAGTATGTCATGAGATGAAAAAGGTTGAAAATAGCTGGTGTAGTGGCTTGCAACCCAATCCTGAGCTACCTGAGCTACCCGGCTCCCAGAGGAGCAGTGGTACCAAAATGGCTACATCTGTATCCCTTGGGAGCCATGGCAGCCGCAGGATTCTCCTTGAAGGAAGAGGACACTCATCCCTTCTCCCAGAGAAAGTTCTGGGCTCTGCAATGGGACTATCAAATCGCTGGCTACTTTGCCAGCAGAGACTAACCAGCCCCATATTGGGGGTCCGAGACCAGGGGGGGGGGTTAGGATGGGATGGCAAGTGCCACTGTCAGTCCACTCCCCTCCTGGGGCCTTTCGTCCCCTCCCCCACCCAGTCTGCCCTCCACCTGCCTTCCCCCAACCCAAAAGCTGCACCGCCAGCCTGCAGTAGCACTTACTGCAGTCAGTGATGCGTTGGCCCCTCCGTGGCGGTGAGAATCTGCGCCATGGGTGCAGGCCCAGCATCAATGGTAAGTCCTTCAGCGGTGCCACACTGTGCTTTATGGAGTATTCATGACACCAGAGCTGGTGGTAGCAGCCTTAGAGATTAAACTGTGAAGTAGGAGTTCCCTGGTTCAAAGCTTGCCTCTGTCAGGATTTCTCATGAGGTGGCCATAGGTAAGCAGCTCCTTACCTGTGATGATGTGATGATAATGACAGCAATGATGATGTCCCCTGCTAACTGGGCAAAGAGGCACCTTTTAAAATGGTGCCCTCTTATATTTAGCAGAGGGAAAACAACTGTCCCTTTACCAGCATGGTTCTAGTGGCTGCTGCTGGTGTCTCTTCTACATCTTTGTTTAGACTGTGAGCCTATAGGGACAGGGAACCCTTTATTGATATTTTTTGCTATGTAAACCACTTTGTGAATTACTTTTTGTTATGTTTCTATAGTAGTAGTCATAAATTATTATTCTATAATAATATGATATATTATACTATTATATAATATATATTATATAGCCACCACCACCTTACAGGGTGATTGCAAGAAAAAACATCAAGTTAATAAATATGAAGCACTTTGCCTATCTGGAAAGCATCAATTCAAATGCCAAGTATTATCATGATGATGTCTTTTAAACTATTGCCTGTCTTCTGTTCAATTCTGCTTGCAGTGTCAACCATGCAGGGCAGCCTTTTCTAGCAGATTAACTTGTAAAGCTACATCGCTTTAAATCTGTTGTGAGGTTGTCCCCCAAACCTGCATCTCCCAGCATGCAGCATGAACTCTGACAGCAGCAGTTTACCGTGAGAGCGACAAGGCGAAGCACATCAAAGGCATCGCATCCCCCTGACAAAGAACCAAGCTCCTTCACAACTCACTCCCCCACCCCCACCCCACCCCCACCCCATACTCTCCATAGGCCTTTTCTTGCCCTTGATGTCATGTGCTAAACTCGAGGGTTTGTGGAAGGCTAATCCTTCTAATGAGGGCTTTTCTGACCCTAAACACAAAACCTTCAAGCTCTGGCCTCTTGGCAAGCAACAAAGAGCTAAATTGTCTGCCTTTTAACCACATTCATTCAAAGAAATGAGAATCTCAGAATAAGCAAACACACTGCAGCCTAACATAGCAAGCAGTGTATGTGTGTGTGGGGGATCAGCGTATTGTTTGCCCAGCCAGGCAGCTCCAAAGAAATTCACGTTTCCTATGCTGCATGCTGAGAGACTCCCAGGCTGAAAAACCGACTAGAAGCAACTCAGGAGCTGGACACCTATGGCCATCCCGTCACAGCGGGAGAGGTTGCGATGGTGGGGGGCTTTCATAGGTTGCCTTAGCCTTTGGTGGCTGCCACAGGCTCTGGCACAGTTCCCACGGGCATGCATGACTGTTGAGATGCTTCAGTCCAAGCAATGCTGCCCAGCTTTGGGCTCTGATCCAAGCAACATTTGTGGCTCACTGCAAGGCAGGGGTGCCTGTCAAGAGGTCCAAGTGGACACCAGACCCTGGAGTGGACCCTACACTCTCCGCAATGTGGATGACCGTGAACGATGGCCATTGAAGTTCTTCAACCGGAGTTGCCAATGCACAGGTGAGAGAGGAGGATGGTGGGAGGGACATTTGTTCATCCGATCATCATCATCCTTAGCATTAGAATAGCACTTTCTGATGTTGAAAAGTGCATCATTTGCATGATTGCAACATCACAATAATCCTGGAAGGTGAGTATTGGACTCTTATTCCCAAATTGCAGTGGGGGGAGCAATAAGCAAGCTCATTGCAGAGGTGAGATCTGAAAATGGGACATCTTGTTCCCAAGCCACTTCTACTACACCAGCACCCTATTCCTATCTTCTCTAGATATCACTACACTGATCAGGGTTCAGCCCTAGGAGAAGTCTGGAAGACTCCAGAATATACTGGAAAGGATCTAGAAATGGGGATTAGATTCCATCTACTTGGCATGTCTATTCAAATGTACTCTTGCTGAAGTAAAGCTATGCTTTATACAAGTGTTACTTTATACAACTTTATAGAAGTTGTTATTTAATATCCTGAACTCCTCTGATGCCTATTAAGGACTATTTTTTTGTCATTTTTTCTATTCACATTCTCAAAATGCCTGCAGGGAAGCAGCAGGAAAATGGCTTCAGGTGACCCTCTTTGAAATGTGTTAATGTTCAGACCAAGTCTGAGGGACTTTACTGCAGGTAAAATTTCCAGGGCTTTGCAAGATGCCAATTTCATACCATCCCCACATTACCAAGATGCAGCTCTGGCCAGTTTCTGGTGACTGTTTCTTTGGGAAACTTATTGACTGCTTCTCAAGAAAGATATAAAGGCCATACACTGTGACACTCTTCCTATTTACTTGAGAGGTATAAAATTCCAGAGGAAAAAAAATAACTTTTACAGTTCAATCTGATGCATGTTTACTCAGAAATAAGTCCTAGTTCTTTAGGCTGCAATCCTATGCCTGCTTTCCTTTCATTTTTGTGCTGAACACAAAATGATTTCCGTTTGAGTAGACTTGTCTAGGTGCTGTTAGTTTCTCTAAAGGTAAGGTATACCTGCGGCTGGATACCTGCGGCATCTTTGTAAGTTTTGTTTTAAACTGCAATTGTGCAAGCAAAACATATAGCAAATAAACAGGCAGTCGTACATTAGATGACTGATCTCAAAGAAAGCCACTACATCCCAAGATGTTTCACCTTCAGTCAACATAGTCCTTTGCCCTCTTCTGTACTCTTTACATTCAGACTGCAGACTGGTTCCAGCTGTTTCTCTGCCCCATCCCCTCGAATGAAGGATTATCATATTCTTCAAGTTTGGATGGATATCACATTCCAAAAGCAGTCGAGCAATTCCCAGCTATCAGGAGACAATCCACTGGCATTAGCTTTCTTGGTGAAACAGTAATCATCTTGAACTATTTGCTATCAGGGGATGATAAAGGGAATGGCGAAAGGGCTAACCATCCTTAGCAAAGGGAGGGTTAGCTAGTATCTGTTTCAAAACCATAATAAAGCAATCACCAGGAGACAAAAGCAAGTGGCTACTTTGCAAAAAAATTAAAAATAAAAAGCCCACCCTGAATTTTTTTTAATACAATTAGAATAGATTCTCATTTTTCAAATCTAAAAAATCTATAATAAACTTGCACAGTAGTTTATGGTTAAAATATGCCTACAAATTCATCTTCAGAGACTACAAATCATGTAGGCATTAGTCCTTAGGCATTAGTCCCAAGAATGCACCACACTGATTCGGATTACGTGCAATAACTCACACAACATAACCTTGTTGCCTTCGACAGAAATAAAATGCTTTATTGACCATGGGCAGAGTGTGGCTGATCGTTTGGGACCCTGTTCAGGGAGATGAGCTGTGGAAGTTATTGGAGAAGCGTGATGTTTAATTGGATTGCCACTCTCCCTCCTCTCCATTCTGCATGAATGCTCTCTGGCATATCATATTTGGTTTTTTTTTTTTTTTGTACTATTCATTTAATCATTTGCTGTTTGTTTTGCCGATGATATTGACATGTGTGGGTGGGTAGGTGGGACTTTGCAGCCCTGATGGGACAAGGTGCCAGTGGTGTCATCCAAATGATTTAGGAACAGGTACTCAATTTTGATTGGCACTTGTTGGGGTCCGCCCACCGGAAGTGACATCATAAGCCTGAAGTGATGTCATGATTGTTGCCATGGATGTGATCGTGTTTGTAATAACTTCAGCTTGTGGTTAGTGTTGATTTAACTTCTATTGCTTTGCTTTCTAGAGATGTGTATATACATAGTTTGCTTCAACTGTTCCCTGGTTAAATAGCAGGGGCCAGCTTCGAGTGGGCGGGGCCAGCTCAACTTCTAGGAACTGGTACTCGCGTAGTGGTGCGTAGTGGGTGCATGACATCACTGTGCACACCCATGCCCATCCAACCACTGAGGCAGTGAAGGATTGCTGCTGTGACGGTTCCCCACCATCTCCCAGTAAGCCAGGGATCGGGTTCTTTCAAGGTGGTTGCAAGGAAGTGGCGGTGGCTGCAGCAGTGATCCCCTTCTTCATTCCCCAGTGTAGTGCCATTTCACAGTTCCTGGGTGTCCTGTGCATCAGGAGTCAGGGATCTGGGACCTGCAAGTGAGGAAGAGAGGAGAGCCTGCTGCTACAGTTGCTTCTCACCAGGCAGGTGAGAGTCCTCCATTGTTGGAGGAGGCAGCATGAAGGATGACTTCTGTCCATCTGTGGTCTGGTTTCTGGGCATCATTGGTTTTCTGGCACTTGCATGCACTTTCCAAAGCACGTGGGACTAGGCCATTAAGGGCTGCTCACAATGCTTTTGCCCCAGATCTTCCCAAAAAGTGCTTTAGGCCCCGTGCTGATTTAGATTCTGTGGGATTTTTAGGACTTTTCCACATCATCAAAGCATGCTTGCTCTGTTTTTCTATTCTTCTTTGTGGGACCCTCCTTCTGTCTATGCACCACACAATCATTCCCAGATTCAGTGGTGGAAGTGGTGGTGCTCATCAGGAGACTAGATTTGCTGTAGGAAGAGGGGAAGATAGCTCTGGAGTGCTGATAATCAAGGCTGGAGGAGCTATACGGGTGCTGAAGAGGGGAAGCAATTGACTGAGTTGCCACTCCAGGACTTTTAACAGAGGCACTACATCACTTGATTAAGTGCACATCTCTCAATTTCTCATCTCTCAAGGCGTAGAACAGACTGCAGTGAAAGTCATTATACTGTATCTGAGGTTGCATTAAACTTTTATCTGTGGTGTCTGAACTGTGCATTAACACATGTTATTAAGTGATGATCATGCATGCTCGTCTCTAGATGACGACTCTGCTCACAGACTCATCCAAGTGGCCATATTTCAAATTAGGGTTTACATACATTTTTCTCTCCACTCCCCTTTTCATGTCTGAGGCTGTGGTTTTGGAGTTTTGCAAAATCTATTTCTGAATGGGGAAGATACGCTTCTCAATTCCAGTGCACGTGCGTTTAAATGCATAATGGATACTCTATGTGCATGCACATTGATACAAATGATTCGCTTCTCTGTCTCCATTGTCTCTGAATAGTAAAGTAAATGTTTGCTGAATGTGTTTGAGTTGTAGCCACTGTAACAGTAAGAATAGTCAGATTATTGTGGGTGGGGGGGAATTTATAACGGGTTTATTGTCTGAAGGACACTTATGATGTTTATTAAAATCATGCCTAGAATTGAAACAATTTTAGAGTCATACCCACCGGGTAGTTAATCTGTGGAACTCCTTGCCACAGGAGGTGGTGATGGCATCTGGTCTTGATGCCTTTAAGAGGGGATTGGACAGATTTCTGGAGGAAAGGTCCATCGTGGGCTATAGGCAATGATGGATTGTGCAACCTCCTTACAAAGGTGGTGGGCTACTGGTACCGGATGCAAGGGAGTGGCAACAGGATGCAACAGGATCTTGTTGTCTCATGCCTCCCTGGGGCACCTGGTGGGCCGCTGTGAGATACAGGAAGCTGGACTAGATGGGCCTTTGGCCTGATCCAGCAGGGCTCTTCTTATGTTCTTATGTTCTTAGGGTGCAGTGTTGAAGGCAGGAAGATTTGAGGGCCAAACTACATGTTATTTTAAACATAACGGTAGAGGTGATCTGCTTTTTTTTTTTTTTTTTGCCAAGACAGAAGTTGTGTGCCTATGGGGAGGGAGTATGATCTGGATCAGAACTGTGGTCTGTGCGCGATCAGGAATTTAATTTGTTGCTCCCACTGTGATCCCAGGCTGTTCACCTCCCCTAGTGGCTATTTGTCCCCCCGCCCCAAAAAAAGCTTCCATTAGTTTGGGCCAAGGCTCTCCAAACTATGGCCCGAGGGGCCAAATCTGGACTGCCGCATGGTTTTGTCCAGCCCAATGAAAAAAAAAAATATTTGACATTTTTACTCATCATATATAATGAGGTCAGTTTAAAGCAAAGCATTGTTTCTTTGTAAATGTCACATTTCTCTTTTGTAGTGAATCTTATCATGCTGATTGCAAAAAAGATCCAAGTAAAACATATTCGTTCATTTAAATGTCATTTGCTCATTTCTAAGCTGATTTTTTTCTGCATTCAAAAATCTGTAAAATATACGATGTGGCCCGCTTACTGTAATGCCTGGAGCCCCCTGCTTTGGTGTAAGGCCCTAATCACCCATTAATGGAAAGACGTAACATGCCCTTTGTGTTTGTCTGTTTATTTTCTAAATGTGCACTGGGGGAGCCCTGCAATGGCATGAAACCATGATGTGGGGGGGTAGGGGAGCATTAAAGCCCAATCCTGAACTGACAGGCTCCCACAGGAGCAGCAGTGCCAAAATGGTGACCGCTGCATCCCTTCCCTAAGGGAAAGCCCCTCTGCCCGCAATGGGGCTCCTTCACTCACCACTGGCTATTTTGCTGGTGGTGAATTGAGCAGCCCCATGTCGAACTGCCCCAGCCACCGCCAGGAATAAGATCTGGCAATGGAAGCCACTGCTGGGTCCCACCCCTTCATGGACAGCTCCTCCCGGCCCCCGGGCGGGGTGCGGGGCCGCCCCCCGGCCCCGGCCCTTCCCCCAGAGAGGCTTACTGTTAGCCGGACTGCTGGAGCACCGCCAGTGAGTGCCGCCCCAGTGGAAGCGGTAACATGTCCCGGACGTGCTTTACGGCACGTTCGCGATACTTTTAGCCGGCAATACAGGCGTACCATGCCATCAGGATTGGGCCGTCAGTCATTTGCCCCCATTGAGGTTCCTATTCCAAATGCAACTGATATTGAAATGTTTCAATATTTTTATTGAAAAATAAAATAAAATTACTTCTGTTGGCCACCAGTTGCTCAGGCCTAATTTACACAGAACACTGAGCTAGAAGATTCTGAATGAATGAGGGTAAAAACATCATAAACATCCTGTGTACAATCAGTTGTCATTCAGTTATATGCTGAAAGTAGTATGTAGGTTGACTGAACCATCCTTAGAATAATACTACACGCCAGGGCTGCAGCCTGCAGCCTGCCGCCTGCCTGTTATGATTGGGCAGCAAATATATTTACCCACCATGAACATTCAATATACATTTTAATCTAGTGGACTCTCAGGTTATACTTGGAAAATTATCATAAATGTCTTATTTACCTTTTATATTAATTGCGATGCAAAAAGGAGCTCAGCCAAAGTATTTCCAAGAACCACTCATTATCTGTCAAACAGCCACATGTGGACCACAAGCCATGGTTTGGCCACCCTTGCTCTGTTCCGTGTAGAACATAGTCAGGAGTAATTGAATGTAAACGTCTGACATAGTTTGTGTACTTCTTGTAAGGGAGTATTGTCTGAGAGCACAATCCTATCCTGGAGTTAGGCCAGCAAAGTTTGGCCAGCACAAGGGCCACCATAAAGCACGTTTGGAGCACTCTTGGAGTCAGGGAGGATGGTGCACGTCTGTGTGCTGGCCTCTCTTGACTCCGAGAGTGGTCCAAACTTACTTTACGGTGTCCCTTGTGCCAGCCAAACTTTCCTGGCTTAACGGTGCTGGCCTAACGCCAGGTAAGGATTCCACCCTGAGTGTGTTGTGGTGAGCCTGATTTTGGGGGTTATTAGAGATCTTGAAGGTAATTACAAGCAATTATCAGCAGTAGCTGCTCTTAAATAGTAGCTATTTAAGAGACTTTTGTGGATGTGCTGCTACAATCCCACAGTGAGTGAATCCTTACTCCCACATTGCCGTCTTTCTCTGAAGTTCTGGCACCTAGAAGACGGCTTTCTCAGAGGTGGTGCCAAATGATAAGAGTGCAAGCCAAGCCCTCAGTCTTCCAAGTATTGAGCTGTTCTATCGCTCTTTGCGTAATCTCAGGTGTAAATTTGCTGACACAGCCAGATCCGTGTTGTGAACTTTTGGCTCTGCTTTACCCAGTGTAATTAAGTTCAAAATCAATCTGGTTGCTTTATTAGACAACAACTGCAGTTCAACCACATTCAGCAACACTTACTTGGCTATCTGAGTAATGATGGGGTGGTGTGAGGGGAGCAGTTCACAGGTGGCTTGCATCCATCTGCTTCCATTGGCACACATGCGCAGTGGATTCAAGGTACTTGCTGTTCGCTGGCAGGTCATGACATTGTACAGTCACAGTGGTCATTTCACCCCCATGGAAGGGACACCTTTTGTTTTCTGTGGCCTTTTGCTGTTTGGCTCAGGGCGCAATCCTAACCTGGAGTTAGGCCAGCACAAGAGACACCGTAAAGTATGTTTGGACCTCTCTCGGAGTCAGAGAGGCCAGCACGCAGACAAGCACCATCCTTCCTGACATTTGAGAATGGTTCAAATGTGCTTCACGGTGGCCCTTGAGCTAGCCAAACTTTGCTGGCCTAACTGCCGGCCCAACTCCATGTTAGAATTGCGCTCGAATTCATATCACCAGCTGTCTTTTAACTATCCTTTCTTTTCACACAGGAAATTTTGCTGGCTATGACTGTGGGGACTGCAAATTTGGCTGGACTGGGCCTAGCTGTGAAGCCAAGAAGCCTTTGGTTGTTCGGAAGAATATCCATGCCTTGACCGAAGAAGAGCGAGAGCAGTTCTTAGATGCTCTCGACCGCGCAAAGACATCCCTCCACCCAGACTACGTGATTGCCACCCAGCATTGGCTGAGTCTCCTTGGTCCCAGTGGAAATGATCCACAAGTCGCAAATTGCAGCATTTATAACTATTACGTGTGGCTTCACTATTATTCAGTCAGGGACACTTTGCTAGGTTAGTGCCTTCCTTTCCTGAAGGATTAAATTATAAAAAAATGTGCCGGTATGCTGCCGGCACCCACAATAATTTGCAATGTGTGCTCAGCACCCACAATGTTAGCGACCCCCAAAGAGCGGGGCATCTCCATGTTCGGCGCTGGGCCAGGAGCGCACCCGGCCCAGTGACAAACAGGCCCAGCTGAGGGCAGCGCGATCGAGCCAATGAGCTCCTTCCTGAGGCGTCATTGGCACCTCAGGAAGAAGCTCATTGGCTTGCCTGCCCCGGCCTCAGAAGGGGATGGGGCTGCCTAGCCGCGATGCAAAGCAACTGCTTCCCAGGCCAGGCCGTGGCGGTCGCATGCCCTGGCCTGGGAAGGGTGTGCCGCGAGCAGTCACTTCCCAGGCCAGGCGGCGGCAATTGCACGCCCTGGTCTCGGAAGCAGCTGCTTGCGGGAGCAGCTGCTTCCCAGGATGGGGCGTACGATCCATTGGGGGCAATGTTGGCAGCAAGTTGGCGCCCCTGCTGCACCTTTTGCACTTCAATTGACTTGAGCCGTGTTGTGACACAACTTGCACACCAGCCCTCAGTACCTTTGGCAGCAGCAGCTGTTTGTCCCTGCCTCTTCCTCTTGTACTTCTTTTTGCAGATGCCACGAGCAGACAAGCGATCTTGTCATCTTCTTACCAGGAGGTAATGAGAGCATGCTCAGGGAGGGAGGTGACACGGCTTTGATCTTGTGTCATTAAAAGAAGCTGCACAGTGTTCAGTCATCCTTGTTTGCTGGGCTGACAAGGTTTTCCTGTTCAGCTGCAAATGCCTTTGTGACTGTGGCTTCAGTGGCAAACAAGAAACTTGCATCCTGATCTTGGTAAAGAGAGCAGCTCCCATTAAATTCATTGAGACTTACTCCCAAGTAAGGGCATGTAGAACTGCTACCAGAACCAATTGTTTGGGCAAGTCTAATTCTGCATAGGATTGCAGCCTCAAAGACAAAAGAAAGGTAACATGAGGCACCCCCAACAGCCCCCTGACCTCAAGAGGGGTTGCCTCAGCCAGAGGGTGGGAGTGCCTTACGTAACAGAAACAATTTATTATTTATTTATTTATTTATTTGATTTATACCCCGCCTTTCCGCCACAAAGGCCCTCAAGGCGGCATTACAAAGTTAAAACACAGTAAAAAACAATAATTAAAAACAGTACTAAGACAATAAAAACAATATTAAAAATATAACATACAACAAATTAATTCCTAGGATCATAAAATATATAAAAAGAGTGCAAAAAAGCCAGCCAGCCTGTCAGCAACTAAAAGCCTGCTGAAATAAAAAGGTCTTCAGCCCCCGCCGAAATACCGCCAAAGAGGGAGCAGTTCTTAACTCTAAGGGGAGGGTATTCCAAAGTTGGGGTGCCACCGCCGAGAAGGCTCTCCTACTGGCCGCCACCCCTCTCACCTCTCCTGGTGGCGGCACAGTTAAAAGAGCCCCCCCCAGATGACCTCAGAGTACGGATCGGATTATATGGGAGGAGGCGGTCCCTCAAATACCCTGGGCCCGAGCCATAAAGGGCTTTAAAGGTCAACACCAGCACTTTGAATTTGGCCCGGAACAGAACCGGCAGCCAGCGTAGTCGCCGAAGCAACGGCACAACAGAGTCAAACCGATGTGCCCCAGCAACCACCCGAGCAGCCGCGTTCTGTACTAGTTGTAATTTCCGGACCGTCTTCAAAGGCAGCCCCACGTAGAGCGCATTGCAATAGTCTAATCTAGATGTCACTAGGGCATGGGTCACTGTGGCCAGGTCCGCACAGCTCAGGTACGGTCGCAGCTGGCGGATCAGCCGAAGCTGAGCAAAGGCTCCCCTGGCCACTGCTGACACCTGAGACTCCAGGTGCAGCTGTGAATCCAGGAGAACCCCCAAGAAGAACAATGTCTTCATTTTGTCAAAATAAACCTGCGTACGGACTGCAGCTGACGTCACAGCAGACTTACTTGCAAATTTGGGAGAACATTCATTGAATTTGGTAAGACTACTTCTGAGGAAACGTTTGGCCTGCCTGAAGTTCCGTTCCACTAATAAATGACCCTACTCTAAATTCCCATGGCACACCTGTGGACCATTTGTGGCACACCAGTGTGCTATGGAACACTGGTTGAAAATGGTTGCTCTAGGATTTTAGAAATGAGAATCTGGCACAAGATCAGTCAATCAAACATGGACAAGAGTCTCTGTTCCAGTGAGCCAGACATCTCTCTCTCTCTCTCTCTCTCTCTCTCTCTCTCTCTCTCTCTCTCTCTCTCTCTC
>JAJKFI010000045.1:2185871-2249133 GCA_029204185.1 Lerista edwardsae
TCTCTCTCTCTCTCTCTCTCTCTCTCTCTCTCTCTCTCTCTCTCTCTCTGTCCAGCGGCTGATTGGCAATGAGTCTTTTGCATTGCCTTATTGGAATTTTGCAACAGGCAGAAATTCGTGTGATGTGTGTACCGATCAGCTTCTTGGAGCCACAAGTCTGGATGATCCAAACTTAATAAGTCCAAATTCAAGGTTTTCACGTTGGCAGATTGTATGCAATAGGTAAGCTGCAGTACCTGTGGTGGCAGAACAGTGTCGCTGTGGAGCTGATTACTCACTGCCAGTGAGAGTTGCGGGGGAGCATGTGAGAAAGAACGGGCCAGCAAAAGAACGGAATAGGACCTTGAGAACCTGTCCAGGCTTGACTTGCGATTGCCTGCTGAGGCTTGATGGCATGCAGCCAAGGAGAGAACCACACTGTGAAGGCCACATCTGGGACTGAGGATTGGCGGATCACAAGAATACTGTAGATTTATAAAAACCCCATTGAAAAATGGTGGTTTTGACTAGCCTGCTCATGTAAGCTGTCTTGGGCATTTGCTTCAGCATGGGAAAGGCGGGGTATAAATTCTTCAAATAAATAAATAAAATAAATAACTGCATTTTGAAGGCACTGGGATACTGGGGACCTGGCACCGGTTTCTTAAGTTTTTTTTCCTCAGGCTGTCAACAGATTAGATAATTGTTTGTTGGTGAATAATCTGCCTGATTAATCCATAAATGTATTGATTACATTTAAATATGTGTATTGCCAAAATTCAAATATAGGTGCTGTTTGAAAATATTGAAATATTATAAGTTAACTTATAGTTTCATAAACAAATGTCATTCATTTTAAAAAGGCTAGTCCTTTTTAAATATAAGTACGATTTATTCCCTCTTATACATGCAGCTCTCAGGACAGTGGGTGTGGGTGTGAGAGAGAATTACCAGTGCTGAACTTTAACCCCATTTCCCCCACAAGCATTTGGCCTGGTGTGGGTCAATGTGCATGGCTATTGTCTCCAGTGGGGAGGGGCTGTTTAAACTCCAAATAGGACCAGTAGCTCACTCCTCCCCAAGACATGGTACATAATTGTCTAATGTACTTTGGATTAAAATTTCCCCCAGTTATTCATCAGTGTAAATGTTAGTTAACTTTCTGATTAATAGCACAAGCCTATGCACGTCAACTCAGAAGTAAGTCCCATTGTGTTCAATGGGGTTGAAAGTATGCATAGGACTGCAGCCTAAAACAGTTTCTTGACTTCAAAAAACCAAGCCCTGCAAAACATAGCCCCATGCCAACTACTCAAAAAAACTAATCAAATCAACTGTTCCATGTCACACTGTTTTTGATCTCAGTTTAGATGATTACAATCGTCTGGTTACACTATGTAATGGCAGCAATGAAGGACTCCTCCAGAGGAACCCGTTTGACAGGCCGGGTGATCAGTTGCCAACCATGGAAGATGTTCACAACTGTCTTTCTCTTCAAGACTTTGATAAGCCTCCTTTCTTCCGGAATTCCAGTTTTAGCTTCAGGTCAGTTCTTTGCTTTCTAGAGATGATTTTGCTTAGTGATTCATTTCTTTTAAACCAGTGGACCCTCTAGATCAGTGCTTCCCATCTTTAGGAGCCCACGGACCACTGAGGCAAACATTGGAATCATTGTGGGTCACATGCAACTTCCACCCCCCTGCACACAAAGATAGAGTTAAATTTGTAATAATTAAGGTTTATTCTATGTTTATTATTTATTGAAAAGGTTTGTGGGTTGCTGTTTTTGTTGTCAGCTGCGGGCAGTCTGTTATCCACCCTCTCTGGGTGTTATCCACCCTCTCTGGGGCTCACTGCAGAGCTCTTCCTCAGTGAGATGCTGGAAGTTATGAAAGGCGATCTCTCCCCCCCCCCCCCAAGAAAACCTCACGGACCATTCTCATGGCAGGGGTGCCCAACCTTTCAATTTTGGGGTTCCTGGACCTTTAACAATTGTGTAGAGGAAGAAATTTCAGCAAGTGCAGCTTGTTGGAACACAATTGTTAAAGGTCCAGGAGCCCTAAAGTTAAAAGGTTGGCCACACGTGTCTCAGGGCTTTGTGGATCCCCTGTGGTCTGCAGAGCACAGGTTGGGAACCAATGTATCATCTGGGATGTGTATCATCATCATCAAATCTTTTCTTTGCTTGCCCTCTGCTGCAGGAATGCTTTGGAAGGATTTGATAAACCAGATGGAACTTTGGATATGCCAGTTGTGAGTCTCCATAACTTGGTTCATTCTGTCTTGAACGGAACCGGTGCTTTTCCGCATTCTGCTGCCAATGATCCTATCTTTGTGGTAGGTCATTTTGTTGTTGTTTTGCAATTTCTTGCATGCCTAGAAGGAGGTGGTGTTTTCTAAACCTGTTCACATTAAGAGCTCCCTGAAAGCTCTTGAATGATTTCAAATCATTCAAATCATTCACAGTATCTTTTTTTCAGTGTTTTGAGGCCCTAGAGGAGTACATGGGCTCCCTCTGGTGACCAAATTAAAGATTGATCCCTGCAGCTCCAGTAATGGGAATAAAATGAAAATGCTGGCACACTGAACTTGTGTGTGTGTGTGTGTGTGTGTGTGTGTGTGTGTGTGTGTGTGTGTGTGTGTGTGTGTTTTAAAAAGAATTCTTGTTTTATCTTAGTATAGTTCTGTAACAATGCCTAAAGAAAGAAAGTCATTAGTAGATTATTTCAAGATAGGTGTTTAGCTGGCTTTGAGAAATGTTCACTGGGTCCAGAATTGTCTCTAAAAGTATCCATTGCTCATGGAACCCCATGTAAAGTGCGCTGAGCATAACTGGGCATGGGCAGCCCAATTCTAAGCTGCCCATGTGCCCATAGGAGAAGTGGTAGCCAAGCGGCTACTGCTGCATCCTACTGGTGCCAGGCAGGTGCCAGAGGCTCCTTGGAGGAAGGAAACATTTGTCCCCTTCCCCTGGGTAAGGCCACAGGGTGGGCAATGGGCCTTCTCACCTCTGTGCCGGCTATTTTGCCAGCATAGAGGTAAGGGTCTCCATGTTGGGCCCCGTGACCTGGAGGCGAAGTTCACTGCTGTGCTTCTCCTCTCCCCCACCCAGAAATTCCCTCCTGCTCCATCTGGAAGGATTGCAAAGCCATTGACAGTGGCACCTGCTGCTCACCAGCTTGCACTGCCACCTTCGGGTGGAACAGGGCCAACACTATCCTGGCGCCGGTGGTAAGGCCTTCCTGAGGCCTTCCCGCTGGCAGTGAAGATGCTTTATGGTGCTTTCACAATAGAAGTGCAGGCGGTACACTGGTACCGCCCTCGCTAAACCTGACAGGATCAGACCCAGTGGTGAAATTCAGCCAGTTCTCACCTATTCTGCAGAACCGGTTGCTAATTTTAGGTTGGGAGAGGGAAGAAAGGCAGTGGATGGCCCTGAAGGCAGCCCTGAAGAACATAATAATAATAATAATAATAATAATAATAATAATAATAATAATACATTTATTTATATACCGCCTTTCTTAATATCACTAGATTTCTCTAATGATTGAACTCAAGGCGGTTTACATAGGCAGACTTTCTCACAAACCCGAAGGTTTTTACAATTTTACAGAATGTTCTATCTTCCAAGAACAACACTCCTACAGATCTTTCTTCCTGGATTTAGCCTTCTTTCTTTAGCCACCCGTCTGTCGTCTGCTGGCTGATGAGGCTTCCCTGCTGCCACCAGAGATGCAGCTGATTTCAGCACACTCCTCCTCCCACGAGGCAGCTGAAACTCAGCTTTTAATCAGCCGCAGTTTCCAAGGTCTGCTGCTCGCAGAGACTTCCGGCAGTCCCGAGCTCACGACCTTGAGATCTTCAGGTGTTATCTTCGGGCAAACGGAGGCATTAACCCTCTCGGCTAAATCTTCTGCCCATATAACCGATTGTTAATTTATTTGAATCCCACCACTGATCAGACCCTAAGGGCACAATCCTAACCTGAAGGTTGGCCGGCAAAGTTAGGCCAGCAAAGTTTGGCTGGCACAAGGGACACCGTAAAGCACGTTTGGACCACTCTCGGAGTCAGAGGGGCCAAGACACAGACATGCGCCATCCTCCCTGATTCCGAGAGTGGTCCAAACACACTTTCCTGTGGGCCTTGAGCCAGCCAAACTTTGCTGGCCTAACTGTGCTGGCCTAATTCCAGGTTAGGATTGGGCCCAGGTGCCCTACGCGTGATACATGCTCCTGACAAAAACGGAATAAAACCACCACAAGCATCTCAGAATTGCCCTTCCAGAGAATATAGGCATAATGACATTAGGAATTTCTCAGTCACAATGCAAACATGTATAAATGGGCACCCCAAACTAGGTCAAAGAGAACACAGTTCCATTGATACTTATTATTGAGTCTTGGCGCTTTTCTACTGTCTCAGCTCATTCTCAGGTACCGATGCCTAGCACTGCCCTTGCCTATTGAATAGGGTTGCCAGCCTTTCAGGATTGTCCTGGAATCTCCAGGAATCAGCATCACTTTCCAGGTGACTACTGAAAGCCACATGGATTCCAGGAATTTCCACCAAAAAATGGGAAAAAAAGCTTTGGAATCTAGAAAAGAAAAAGTTTTAGCATAGCCTCAGTCAGAGTGGGCAATCCTACTGTAGAATCTGAAGGAAATTCCTGATTGGAGCTTTGGTGGTTTTTGTGGGTAGAAGATCAGGGACTGCTGAATCGTTAGTAAGTAGAAATGGGATGTTCTCCTTATTTCAATTACATACAAGCCAGTATAGTTCATAGAATATATAATGGCACAGGTCAATGTGGGTTGTTGGATGATTTCGATGGACTGCTAATCACTTCTTTCATCACATCTGCATATTAATGTGAATTTAAAGTCTGTGTGGACTGAACTTCCAGATCCTTCATTCCTTTACTGATGCCATTTTTGATGAATGGATGAGACGATTTCGCCCGTCTGACAGTGCATGGCCTCAGGAGCTGGCACCAATTGGCCATAACCGGCTGTTCAATATGGTGCCCTTTTTCCCTCCTGTGACCAACGAGGAGCTCTTTGTCCCTGCAGAGCAGCTGGGCTACAGCTATGCCATCGATCTGCCAGGTAACTTTGACATGGGTTTGTAACCCTTTGCTATAGGATTACAGAGTTATGCAGCAGTCCAGGAGAATTCATGCACAGAGGAACTACAAAGAAGCAATGTGGGACTTGGTGCGACAACAAATGTCTTGTGAGCCCTCTGGCGCACATATATTCTTATGTATACTCAATTGTTTGTATGCTCAATCAAATAGTATTTATACACCACTTTTCAACAAAGTTCACGAAGTGGTTTACAGGCAAAAAATAAATGGCTCCCTGTCCCAAAAGGGCTCACAATCTGAAAAAAAAGTGCAAAACCAAGGCATCCCAATCCTACTTAAAACCCCATGTGGTGCTGCAAGGGTGCTGGTACAGCAACTGCTGCATTCTCCAAAGAACGTGTGTGTTTTTTTTGCAAATGCTGCAAATGCTGTTTGTTTGGGGTTTTTTTGCTGCTGAAGGTCTCCTTGGGATTAGGAGATGGGGAAACTCTGACATGGACCAGCTTAATTGCAGGAACAAGTCCGTGTTGCCCCAGGAAGGTAGATAAGGCCTGGAAAGGGGCTTGGGACGTGTGCCACCACCCTCAATCCCACCCCCTCCTGGGCCTGATCTGCCCTGCTCGATCACCGCCCGATTCTGTCTACCCCGCCCCATTCTGCCCTCCCTGTCCTATTCAGCCCCCTCCCTGCCTCCCTTCGACCGCCTGCACAGGCTTACCTGCTCCAGTGGGTTACTGTGAGTCCACTGGCACATGGGGGCCAGCACAGCCTCCCTGCTGGCAGGCCCATTGCACTTGCAGGAGACACTGCTTTATAAAGCAGCCTCCCCCAGTGCGCCACTAGTTAGAAGGGATAGGGGATAGGATTGGGACACAAATGTATGGACCTCCCTCACATATGGAACATGGAGCAATGCCTCCCCATGGAGTATCACAAGGGTATCACCTTTTGCCTGCAGTGCCTTTTCTTTCCAGACCTTATTTCTAAGCAACCCCTGCTTCCTCCCTCCTTGTTTATAACTGTTTCTATTTTCTGCCTTTCCGCAGAAGAGGCCCGCGCTTGGGCTCTGATGGTTGGATCCACGATTGGAGGGGCTCTGATCGCTTTGGTTGTGCTGGTCCTTCTGCTTGTCCTCTTCCAGCACCGGAGGCACAGGAAAGGATTTGAGCCTCTGATGAATGCAAAATTCAGTGTCAAGAAATATACGGACGAGCCCTAAGGTTGTTGCTTTGAAAACATGGGTGAACGTTGAGCTAATCTCCTAGCTGTAATCTATGGTGCTGTTCTCAGAAGGCTGTAGCATGTGATCATTGCCCATGGGACACCCCCCCCCTCAATAAACACATGAGCCAAGGATTGGATTTAAACTGGGCCGATTTAAATTGGATTTAAATTGGGCCCATTTTATTAATATTTTATTAAATATTAAATTGATGTCGATCACAGAAAACTGTAAGCCCCATTGGTTTACAGTCCATAGAGATCCTGGCTGCAGCGGCATGCATTATGCTAAAAGTGCGCTGGTGTGGAGCCCCCCCAAAGTGCGGGGCCCAATGTGACAACATTGGTCACATTGGCTTAAGGCCAGCCCTGCCTGCACTATACACCTGTCAGCTGTGACTCTTGTGGCTAGAACACCACCAATTTAGAATGGCTTGCCATGGAATGCCAGCCGCCACAGGGCATTACTGTAGGAGGGCTGTTGCCTTCATGCCCATTGAACACTGCAGGGAAACAGGATCCTAGACCCTATTGGATTTTGGTCTAATTCAGCAGGGATCATCTTTGTTTTTCCTTCCCCCAAAATGATTGCCACCATCAAACCTGACTTCCCCAAGCAGCAGATAAAAGAGGCATACATGAGTGTGATCCAGCATAGGCCCGGTTCCAAGTCGTGAATTTTATTCCGTGCCCCAGGGTTGAGTTTTAGTCTTTTTTGAAAACTAACTTGCTGCATACTTTAGTGCATCGTTTTAAATGTACTGTGATTTCTTAATTCCCCCACTAATACACATTGCGAAGATGCACATTTAGAACACAATCAGTCCTTACCTTAGTGGCTCTTATTATTCTGCCTTACCAATGAAATGTGGTTATCCCACCCACAAATTATTGCTACATGTAGTCATCTCTAATGGGTAAAAATATTAATGCAGTAATAAACATGCAAATGCTGCTTATTTTTTTTCATAACTCTCCTAGTTTCATTCAGCAAAACTGATCTTCCTAAAACAGCAAGAAAGTGTGTGTGTGAGAGCGAGCGAGAGAGCGAGCGAGCGAGAGCTAGCTTTTTAATTACATTTTATTTTACACAAATGGAAATGCATTGAATAAAAGCAAAAGATGCCCTCTTCTGGCTTTCTTGAAAACTACACATTGGTGTTCCACTAAGAGTTATCCTTTTAAATGTAGGAACATATTATTTAACTAGCCAGGGTAATCTCTTTAATGCCACTGCAGGGTATCAGCTTAAAGGGGCCACATGCAAGGGGATTTCAATGACGTGTTCATCAGAAGCTCACACATAGACTTCAAATTTGAAGCTACAGTGGCACCTGCAGCAGCCACTAGCATTTAGAATTGAAGTGTAAAGCATGGGATTAGGACCAGGAGCCAAAATGTTGGAATCTGCAGTGATTTAGGGCGCAATCCTAACCAAACCTCCAGCACTGGGGTAAGGGCAATGCAGCTCTGGGGTAAGGGAATAAACATTCCCTTACCTTGGGGAGGCCTCTGTGACTTCTACTCCACTGCAGGATGCAGCACATGCCCCTTTGTCACAGCTATGTCAGTGCTGGAAAGTTGGTTAGGATTGTGCCCTTAATCCTGTAGTTAAAGTATGGTTTCCATGCTATGGAGTTTCAGTGGATAGAATGGAAGCTAGTATTTGGGGGGACACAGAGGGAAGGAGGAACTTTCAGTGAGTGTACTAGTTTAGGCATTGATGAATTGGATGTGTGTTTGTGGGGGGGGGGTGGCAATTCTGCATTTGTTGACCTGTCAGCCAACAGGGGCCCTAACATGTTGGATCCTGGTACCTTGAAATGGTCACTGCTCAGCGCAGGAGCAGCGTTGTGGTGATGTAGGGGGATAGGGGAGATTACATGTGCAGCCTCCAGCCTCGATACATCTTGTAAATGTGGCAGCGCACAGCATCCTTCGCTAGTTCTGTTTTGGCTTAATATATTCAATGATTTGCAACGCTTGGTTTAACCTCCCTGTACTCCCCACCAAGAGATGCTGCTGCAGGCTGATTAACAAATTAGATTATGAATTCTAAGAGAGCTTGTTGTTAATTTAATTGAAACCTAATTGTGACTTCATTAGCATCTTCTAATTTTTTTTTCCAGCTGATAGTTAAAAGTGTTTTGCAGCTCTAAAAACATTGTCCTGAAAGGCAGCTCTATTTATTTCAATGGAATTGACCTCTAGTGCTGGTGCTTTGCTTGAATATTGAACACGGAAAGCTGCCTGACATGGATTGGACTTTCTAGCTCAGGCTGGTGGGGGCTCTCCAGGCTTTTCATGGAGGCATTTTTCTCTGCCCTAGGTTGGAGATACCAGCAGAGCCGGCCTATCCATGAGGCCAACTCAGACAGGCACTTCAGGCAGCACATTGATGGTGGTGTCTACGTCTCCACTTTTCCTCCTTCTCCCTCCACTCACTGGATTGGAAAATGGGGTGGGAGTGAGGAAGGGAGGATTGTGCTGAGTGAGAACATGAGAGAGCGCAGAGGCTGGCACGTAACTGGGTAAGGGAAGGAGCTTTTGCATGCCTCCTCAGGTGTGAGGAGAGTTGGGCCAGCCCTGGATACCAGGGGCTGAAACCAGGTTCTTTGGTATAAATCAGGTGCTCTACCACCGAGGCACAGCCCCTCCCTTCAAGTGGCAGTAGGATGAGGACTATTGGTCAAGGAGAGCATCACTTCCCCGTCCAAGGTACCATCCACCTACTCCAGGCAAGGCCTTCTACCCAGATTGCAGATGTGGGGTTGGGCCTAGTGATGGCCTACAGCCACCCAGGGGATTCATGGCTGAAGTGAGAACTTCCTGGATTGCATCTCATATCCATGCACACCAAATCCTGTTCAGGTGTACTCAGACAAAGAAGTTTGAGGCAAGGAAGCATTGTCTTCAGGTGCGGGGACAGTGGACTTGAGGTAGGCTCCAAACCCACCCCTTCAGAGCATCTTTCTGTTGCTTTGCATTACCAGGCAAATATTTCTTTATGTGCTTGGCCATAGTCAAGGGGACTTGCTCCCAGCAAGTATTCTTGCCACCTCCTCATCCACTACACGATGGTCCTTTGTGAAGATTGCCATGGGCCAGAGAAGAATTCCAAGCCTGGTTGCTAGACTTGAGCCTTCAGCCAGGCTAGGAAGGAAATGCTGGTGTGGTGACCGGGCCCTGACCCTTTCCCGCACTGCAAGAAGCTAAGGCTTTCAGGCAAAGAGATTTCCCAGGAAAGCATCACAGCCGTAATCCCACTGAGAATCGGAAATATATTCTTACTAGTCACCTAATCCTGAAATAGAGCATACTTGTAAAGAAAGTTTTACAATCAAGGACCCCCTTCAGGCATAGATACTGAATAGATGCAGTGTAAGTCTTCCCTGATTAGGGACGTGGCGCAGCAGGTTAATTCGCTGTTGTTGGGCTTTCCGACCAGAAGGTTGGGAGTTCAAGACTGCGCGACGGAGTCAGCTCCCGTTGCTTGTCCCAGCTCCTGTCAACCGAGCAGTTCGAAAGCACCTAAATGCAAGTAGATAAATAGGGACCACTTCGGTGGGAAGGTAACGGTGTTCCGTGCACTACGGTCAGTGGTGTCATTCAAATGATTTAGGAATGGGAACTCACTTTTGATTGGCACTTGTCGGGAACCCGGAACCAGCCACGGAGCCCGCTAGGATCCGGAACACCCGTTCTGGTCCGTTCCCCCTGAATGACATCACTGACTACGGTGTAGAGTCATGCTGGCCACATGACCATGGAAGCTTGTCCTTGGACAAACGCCGACTCTACAGGCTTTGAAACGGAGATGAGCACCGCCCCCTACAGTCGGTCATGACTAGACCATTCGGTCGTGGGGAAACCTTTTTTACCTTTAAGTCTTCCCTGAATGAAGCAGTGCTCTGTGAGCAGAAGCTTCCTCCGAGAATGAAAGGAACATTTCCCTTGTGCAGAGAATGCTTTGGGCTGTTTGTCTGAGTGAAACAGGCCTTCTGTTCCCAGAGGGAGCTTCTATTCGTGGCGTGCACTTCTGTTCAGAGAAGTGTTACTCTGGATACCACCCATTGTAATTGGCTTTCGGAAAAGTGACTTGTACTCATGGGTCATTACTAGAGTGTAACAGTCAACAGGTGCCAGATGATATCCTAAAGTATCACAAAAAATGACTTGTTGGATTGTCGATAATACCTCCCATCACTACTGTGTACTCACAACCCTGCATTTGGTATAAGACTATTACATCTCAATCCCAGATGGATCTGCCTTGCGAACAAGTCCATGAAAGTTCCTAACCAAGCAAACAAACCATGTATTATCTTGCGGATGCATGACTGCTGTAGCCCAGTTAAATGGGCAAAAACTATGTGGAAATCAGCCATTCCCCTGTATGTAGCACGTGTGGATGTGTTCTGTGAATATTCTGTTCCCAAGGACTAAATCAAGTGCCTTTTTCAGTACTTAATCCTTGAGTTTAAAGTTTTACATGTAGATTTGGAGTGGCATGGTTGAAAAACCCAAATGGTTGTGTGATGGCCATGAGTTTTGGAAGTGGCATCCTAGATGGCGGCCCTTCTAAGATTCTGGAATTGATATAGAAAAGACAGTTCATAAGAACTGACAGTGTGAAAACTGGGTCTTACACACTCCCCTGGGAGTAAGATTCAGGTGCAATCCTAACCAGGCATTAGGCTGGCACTGTTAGGCCAGCAAAGTTTGGCTGGCTCAAGGCCCACCGTAAAGTGCGTTTTGACCACTCAGGGAGGATGGTGCACGTCTGTCATCCGAGAGTGGTCCAAACATACCACTCCGGTGTCCCTTGTGCCGGCCAAACCTTGCTGACCTATCTGTGCCGGCCTAACTCCAAGTAAGGATTGCTCTCTCAATGAATTTAATGTGAGGCTTGCTTCTGAGTAGACCTGCATATGATTGTGTTGTCAGTAGAGTTACAGTCCAATCCTATCCTTCCCGTGCTTGGGGTGGTGAGGGCAGATCAAAATGCCTGGGAAAATATGTCCCCTGAGCCTCCCCAAACCTGCATCAGATCATTAGTTGGTGCAATTCCAAGGAAGGAGAGTGTGCTGGTTGCTTGTAATGGAAAATGCGGAAGATTACCCCAAGGAGAAAGGGAATGGTATCAGCTTTGGCTCCTTGTCTGTCAGCTAGGAATCATAGGGTTAAGCCCAGGGCCTGTGCCTGCCACAGGTGTAGTTGACAGCTGTAGCCAATTGGAGAGAACAAGGGCCCTGGGGATAGCAGTAGCTCTTGGAAAGAGCAGTGTTGTGGGTGCAGAGAGAACAGTGGAAGGAAGGAGAAAGTTTTGGAAAGTGTGACTGATGGATGGTTTGACTGACTAATGGGTTAGATGAAGGATACCTGAGGCTGTTGGGACTGTGATTGTGGAACTAAGGTTTCTGTACTTAACTAAGTACAGAACATAGGTTGGAACTAAGGTTGCTGTAGGGAATTACTATGTGACTGCCATGCCCATAGAGCCACCAACTGGAGAAAGAAGGAGGGCTGGTGTGGCTGAGCAGGCAAGCTGACTGCCTTTTGCCGTTGCTGGGTGTGTGTGTGTGTTAGTGGTGCCTTGTGTAAGACTTACACCTTAACCAAAACCACCTTAACCTTAACCACCAAAACCAGACTAATTAGCTTTCCTTCTATCATCCAAAGTCTACTGTGGGCCTGAGATTGCAGAAAGGGAATTTGGCACAACATTACTCTTGGAGGGGAACAGCATCCAGCAAAAGTTGTGTGTACCAGGTGCCTCCCCCCTCCTACCTCCATTGTGCCCCACTCTCCCCATCATTCTGCCCCGTTCTGCCTGTGCCCTCTCCCATCAACCTTCCTAGTTTGGCAGCTGCTCTTTCTCCCACTGCCGCTTGTGGGGCCTCTCTGATGGCATGCTGGTAGTGCAGTTCTCATACGGGGGTTGTGATGCAAGACGGCCGTAGTACCATATCCTAAAGCCCAGCCCTGATTCGAGCCGCTCCCGTCCACATTCCTCTGTGCCTGCAAAACAGCAGGCACAGATCCAAGCAGGCCCATAGGGGCAACCAGGGCGTATGCGGGTGCAAGGGGAAAACATCCCCTTGTCCTGCACATTGGTGCTGCTGCCTCCTAATGGGCTTTAGGATACAACCCTGTTACGTCGGCCTTACTATGTCAGCCCTGCTTAGGATTGGGCTGCCCAGCTAGTTCAGACAACTGCCATAAAACAATATGGTTTTATGGTCAAGTTATTTCTATACCCAATTCATGAGATGACCTACTAATGAAGTACCCAGGGATCTTTGGCAGGATTTGAAATCTGCTGCCCCAACCAGTGCATACCAGTTAGTGCATCTTTGCTGCAAAAGCAACTCAGGCTTTGTTCACTGTATCCTGCCATAAACAGAAGAGAAAATGTTTGAATCACGACGCAGAAATAACTCACATTTCCAGCAGACAAATATTATTATAAGCAAAGAAAGTGTAAAGAGAGGCACTTCAAATGATATAGAAACTTGCATTTAGAAGCACCAGGTTTTTAAAATTTTATTTCCTAACTCTGAAATTCAACACGCTCTGTAGACTTAATAGCACCTTCACATTCCAAGACAATGTGAGGTGTGAAAAAAAGAGACATTTCAAGCTTTAGGGAATATTTGAGAGTTATGTGCACATCTTGCACAAAGCAATCATCATACCTACAGTGGAGAAATAAACAGAGAAATACGATTGGACAAATTCATCCCTGATTGAGCTCACATACTGATCCATGTGCTATGATTGACGCATGATAAATGGAGGCATGTTACAGAGCATAGTCAGTCAATGCCGCTGTGGGGCTGAAGTGATAGACCCATGACTATGGCATAGCACCTGCTATTTTATCAGAACTGCCATTATTGTTTTCCACTTGGTATCCAATCCAAAATGTCCCTTTCTGGTGAAACTCAGTGTGATGATGGATTCCTCCATTGATAACTATTTGTTCTCATGTGACTGCAGAGCTGGATTGCCACCTTCATTCATTCATGCTATGGCCAAATTATATGTCAGCAGAGTGGCAGCTGTTTCAGTGTGGCAGGATCCCATGCTACTCCAGCAAGGTTTTTAGCAGTGGTTCACAAAACCTTTAGGCTGTTGGCTCCCTTGACCTACTGGGCATTGGCTTAGCTCCCAGTTAGGTCTACAATCCTATACATTGTACAGCACATTTTTGGCAAGGATTCTGCAGCTCTCCTGGCTGGTTTCTGCGGCTCCTTGGGAACCACTGGTCTATAGAAAGGAGGCACATGGGCCAAGCTAATGAGATGGTTCCTTAGCACACAAGTGCCCCCTCTGCATCCCTAGGGGAATGGTGATGTACAGTAGGTGTGAGAAATAACCACATCAGTCACCCAGCTTGCATGGTTCCTTCCATGCCTCGGCTGCCACAGTGCAGTAGAAATAGAAAAAAACACCAAACTTTCCATGTTTCTTGTATGGTTTCATCAAACCTTGAAGTGCAAGACGGCTAGTTTTAAAGGGATGGCAGCAACAAAAGTGCTCCTAATTCTAATGAAATTGTGTGAGGATCGAGGTAAGGAGGGAGATCAGAAGCAGCTCGTATCAGGGCCAGGCTGGAGGGAAGCAGGAGTGACAGCAGACTCTGCCCCAAATTTGCCACTCCCTTCGACCTTGCGCAATCTGCTGCCAGTGCCTCTCACTTCCATTTGCCTCATGATTGGGCAAACAGTGTTTTCTTCTTACAGGCAACAGCGGAGCCGTGTGGAAGTCATCCACATGGAAAAACAGAGAAACAATTTCCATGACACGCTTGGTTGTAGGGGATTTTCATAACCACGACAAATTGATCTGGTAGTGTTACATGAGCAATTTAGGAATATGGAAATTCTTGTCGACCGTTTTTCAAACATTTGAGAAGCGCGGATGAAACGTATTAAGTTAGGTGATCACTCTGTTCAATCAATATTTATATATGAAAAAATTTCTCTCAGGGAGCAATCCTAACCAACTTTCTAGCACCAGGGTAAGGGCAATGCAGCTCTGAGGTAAGGGAACAAACATCGCCTTACCTTGACTGCCCCACCCCCCACTGTAGGATTCAACACATGCCCCACTGGCACAGATATGACAGTGCTGGAAAGTTGGCTAGGATTTGGGCCTCAACTCCCTAAATGTGGATAAAATCCGCAGTGTGGAGTAAATCAGTGGATAATCATTATCATATCATTGTTACTACAAAAAGTCTGTGGGATAGGAAGTCATTTCAGAGGTAGGCACCTCATACACTAGAGTGTACTATGGTTCTTAGTTCAAGCCAGCTCTAGTATCCAACTCCACTGTACCAGGGAGATATTCCTTCCTACACACTTCGTATGGAGTATAAGTAAAGTAGCCATATAACATGATTAGGCAGAAATGAAATTGACCTATGCTTTATTAAAGTCCCACTACATTGGAAAAATCCAATAAAAATCCTGATACGCTGCAACAAAATAAGCGCACTAACAGGACGTTACTGTATGTTAGGGAGGAGAAAGTTGAGCAACAAGGACGATTTATTTTCTTCATAAGTTGTCTACATGAATTAATGGCCAACTGTCAAAAGAAATGGTCCCCAATCGGTGTCAAGTGTAGGGTGAAGTCAATAAGACCAATACCCCAAAAGAGCGAGGGCATATGTTATTCTAGTCACAGAAATGTTCCTGAGAATGACACACATATAGCAAGTTCTTTAAACCCAGACGTAATATATATGTAACATCTGGTCTATCTTGTGACTTCTGCTGCTACCAGCAAAGGAAAGGCCAGGAACTAACAGATTTTTTTGGTGGGGGAGGGGGAGGAGTAGGAGTCAATGGCTAAGTCAGTAGTAGGATGCAGTGTATCTTGTTGTGTGCTCCCTGAGGCATCTGGTGGGGCACTGTGAGATACAGAAGCTGGACTAGGTGAGCCTTTGGCCTAATCCAGTAGGGCTTTTCTTAAGTTCGTAAAGGTGTCAATAGGAATTCCACAGATGAGGAATGAAAGAAGTATGACTTCCACTCCCATTATCTGCGGATGTCACTGTAAGAGACAGTTTCCTGGTGCCAGTTTAGAATTTTCTGAGATGAACCAAGGTTCTTGGTATTTCAGGACTCCACACAGAGGGATTATGGGCCATATCAGCTTCCTTCATGCCAAGAATTGCTATAGTGCTGAGGGTATGGAAATCGTATATGTGCATGTGACTTTCCATGCGATGGAAGCCATCCACATAATAAAACATTCTCTATATAATAAATATTCTATATATTTAAGCCTTACAACTGGGTGTAAGTGATGAATTTGCCACAGATATTGTTTTCATTGGCAACTCCTTGAACCACGTGCTCTAATTCTTTTGTGGTTACTTGTGATACCTATGATTCCACGTGATGAGACGGTGACACCAGGATATTCAACCACTGAAAACAAAAGCTGCGCATCTGTGTTTGCACCAAGATTTTTTCAAACAGGCGCCCAAGAAAGCATAGAAGGATCCCAGACACATATTACAACCTCATGGTAGCATTTCCTTGTACAAAATCATATTTTAAATCACTGAGGTGAGAATCACTCACATGTCCAAGAACAGGAGCATGGTTTATGCTAACGGTTGGATACTGCATGGGAGGTGTTGCAGTGATTCCTGCATTCATTTCTTCAGCCAGGTGTACACTGTAAGCTTTAGCTCAGCAGTAGGGCATTTACACAGGGAGGGCCTTAGTGGCATGGCTAGGGCCGCCTCAACAGTACCACGTGGTGCAGGGAAGACCTCGGGCAGCCCAGTCCTGATGGCTACTGCTGCATCCTGCACCAGTGAGGCAGCCATCGAAGGGGTAAGCCCAGAGATCTGCCAATGGGTCTCCTTGCTAGTGCAGCCAAGAAAGCCTCTGTGTCCGGACAAAGAGGATAGGATCTGGTGGCAAAGCTTGCCGCTGCTCCCATCCTGCCCTGCCCTGCCCTGCCCATCCCCCTGTCCAGGAACACCCTCTCCAGCTGCCCAGACAGTGTGCCATGCTGGGGACTGACGAACATACCCCGCACCAGCTTCCTCATGCTCAGCTCAGGTGCTGGGCCAGCATGGATGGGAAAGCCTTACCGCCTACACTGATTGTGCCTTACCGCACATTTGTAGCACCAGTGCTTGCAGCACGCTTGTACTGCAGGAGCTGTAAGGCTCAGGATTGGGCCCTGAGTCTCTCTGTGGGGGGGGTGGCAACATGGGTGGGAGCTGCTGCAGACAATTCTCAGCCACATCTGCAGCAACTCCCAGCCACATTGCTACCCCTTCCATGGAGAGATGCAGTTGTCCTCAGTGCAGGCACCAGGAGAGAGGCTGGCCAGCCTCTTTCCTGGCAATTGTACCAAGGAAAGCTCTGGGGGAAAGTTCTGCCCATTCCTGGAACCTTCTGTGGCATGGCCGATTGGCCACCATTACTTCAGGAGCAGCCAATCAGCCGTGCCGAGGAAGGCTCCATCAGAGGGCAGAACAACCCCCCCCCAGCTTTCCGCAATGCAGCTGGTTGGCCGTGCTGGAAGTAATTGCGGTGACTTCCAGGCTGGGCGTGGGCAGAAGATCAGCTGGCATGTCCCGGAATGGCAAGCCAGCTGGCTCTGCCATTTGGAGGGCCTATCTTCAGCCCCTGATAACAGGTTTGCTGGTTTTGGGGAGAACAGGTCTTGGGGCCAGGCAGAATAAATTGTACTAGGCAAAATGGGCCATTGGTATATAAGGCAGTCCATTATGTACCTTTTCAACTTGTGATTTTGTGATCAGTGATTTTCATGTGGCACATTGGTGTGCCGCAAATGATCTGCAGTTGTGCCATGGGGCTTGGGTGTGTGTCATTTATTAGTAGAGCCATTGGGAGATGTGAGAGCATCACCAGCAGTGTGGGATGCCTTGTCATTTGATTAGAAAAAACCTGATCGTGGTTCCTGATACAATTTTAGCATCTTGTAGGTGTGCCATGAGATTAAAAAAAAAAGGCTAAAAATTGCTGTTCTAGATTATTGGGGAGGAAACGTAAGGGTCCCAGTTCAGAGACAGTTGATCATGTTTAACTCCTTTTGAAATGAGCTGGATTATGCTAATTATGCTCCATGTGATGTGATGCTATCTAAAATCCAGCACTCAGTGTTGGATTGTGACCTAATATGTATCTGTGAAATGGGTTTTTATAAATATATTTTAAAAATCAGCCATGTGCCTCTGAATAGAGCTGCCAAGCTTAGGCTGAATTAAAAAAAGTACAATGTGTTTTTGAAAATCTAAACCCCCATGTTTTGATTTCTTATTTGACTGAGCGTATTGTTATTAGTTAAATATAAGGGTCATTTGAGGGGGTGGGGTAAAAGGTGCTTAAGTATCCTTTATACATTTGTGCTGTGAGCTTACTATTTTCATGACTAAATCGATAGCTAATTTTAATTAGACTAGGAAGCAATTTTGTGAAACAATTTACACTGTGAATGCCTTCAGAGGCACCGCAAATGGCTTTCTTGAAATAGTTTCATTACCTTTTTCTTTGATTGTTAGAGGGATAATTGGTTGGTTATATTGTTGGTTACACTGATAGCCAACAACCCCATGGTCACCCTTTTCAGTTAGGCTGCTTTAGGTAGGAAGGGTCAGATTTATGTCTGCTTATTCATGTTTATCTGGGCTTTGATAATGGTTTTTCTGTACCATGGAGAGCAAAGTGCATAGAACATCTGTATTAAGTTACTCTCCCTTATAATGTTTCCCCCATGCTTAGGGTTGCCAACTCTGACTGAAACTATACCTGGATGTGTCCAGGAAATTCCTGAAGGCCCTGTCAAAAACGCCAGAATTGCTTTCAGTAGTCACCTGGAGATGATGGTTGCCGATTCCTGAAGACTCCAGATCAATCCTGGGGGGTTGGCAACCCTACCCATGCTAGGTTCACTGCCATTCGTCAAGTCCCCCCAGTCAAGTCCCCATTCCACAGTATGCAGAGTCCAGCTTCAGCTCAGTTCCCTTGCCCTCCCGTGGCTATTGGATAGTCTTAGCAGAAGCAGCTTAATTCCACATTGGATGGGGTCAGCCGCTGGATGCTTCAAGACAAGGCAAAAGGGCTGTTGCTGTGAATGACAGCAGCACAGGAGCAGTGCTGCCTGAGACAGTGACATCATGATATCACTTCCGTGTTCGGAGGAGGGTGTTGATGGCTTTGCAATGTGGCTGCCGCCCCACCATTCCTTCTCCAGCATCTTCTGGCCTACTTTTGGCTTCTGCTGAGCTGCTGCAGGCCCCCGGGCAAAGTGCTGAATCTCCGTTTTCAGCAATTTGGTAGAAGCCAAGAGTTGGCCAGAAGGCTGCTGCTCAGAGGCGCCCCCTTCAAGTGGCAGCCAGGGCATGTACCTTACCTGCCATTCCTTAGATACACCACTGATAGGAGCAGCACGGCAAGGGGAAGGAGATTAACACTGATGTTGCCTGGGATCAGTATCACAATCCTGGACTTTAAGTCTGTCGCTTCAGATCATGCGATCCAAATGCATACCAAGTATACTTGTCGTAGTAATATCATCCATGTACACAGTTAAAATGGACTTTTGGAAGGAAAAAAAAAAAGCATATGAGTACAATTGTCTTTACAAAGTCACACGGTTCCATGTATTTCCTTGTAAGTATCGCACACTCACACAAATGTGCAGACAGAAGAGGGGACAAGCAGCACCACTCCTTTGCAACGCCATAAAGAGACAGCTGAAAATGCGGAAACAATCTCTTTGATTCTTGCGCTTGCCAGCCACCAAAGGATCCCTTGTCCCAAGCAGCACAACCAAAACAAAAGCTGGTTGACAAAACATTTTTTTTCCTTACAAAGATGTGTCAACCCTGAGCTTGTAATTAAGAAGTTAAAATCTGTGATTTATATATATATCTATTTATATATATAAAAATAGATGATCATACTAAGGCTAAAAAAGTGAAAGAAATTTTCCATGTCAGTACTATATATATATATTTGTGTCAACGTTTTAGCAACAGAGTACCCTTCTGATACAGAAACTAATAGATACGAAGGATGCCGTTTCTATGCAAAACTAACATATCAATCCAATTGCTGTTATCAGTTCCTTTGAGAACTGCCAGTTTGGTTAGGTAATGAATGCAATAGCAGAAACTTTCTACTTGATGCCAAACCTGCACCTAAAGAAAAGAGATTATATCATAAGAGGTTAATTATTTGTGTGTGTGTGTTTGTGTGTCCAAACCCTTGAGATACAATTTTTACAAGAAGTGTTGAGACTTCCCTACACACGGGCAGTGATGGGCAACCAGATGGACTCCTGTGTCAATGACACACAGTCGAGCAAACCTAAGCCAATCAGGACAAAGGGTGCCACAATTCAAAGAAGGACTGGGCTAAACAAGGTGAGCATTCTGCAAGGACTCATGTTACTCCATCGCTAGATGTTTTCCTGTTTTTGTTCTGAACAGACTGGAGTGCAAAGCATATACGTGTTTCTGTGTCGCAAAAAGAAAACAAAAACTCAGAGATATTCCCTCCATGGTAAAGATCATTTTGGTGACCCAAAGGGCAATGATAGAAGAGCACCCGAGAAAAGCAGCCTTGTCTCTTTTTTAGATTATGGGTGCAATCCTAACCTGGAGTTAAACTGGCACAGTTAAACCAGCAAAGTTTGACTGGCACAAGGGACACCGTAAAGTATGTTTGGACCACTCCCGGAGTCAGAAAGGCCAGCACACAGACATGCACCATCTTCCCTGAGCTCAAGGATGGTCCAAATGCACTTTATGGTGGCCCTTGTGCCAACCAAGCTTTGCTGGCCTATCTGTGCCGGCCTAACTTCAGATTAGGATTGCACCCTATATCTAACTATGTTTTCAAAGTAGCTTTTTCTGTTGGATTTAAGCCTGATTTTGATCAGCTTCTCCTTTTTCTTTGTTAAAAAACACACTTTGGAACCCCCCCCCCCCGGGAGGGGCGGGGGGGGGAAAGGCAAGGGAGGGGGGGGAAGGGGGCGGGTAATAAAAAATGGAGAAAGAGACCTCTGAGGAGCTGACATTGTCTTCCTGGCTCTCTGAGAGGAACAGGAAACCATCCAGTCTGGCACCTGGGACTCTTTGGGAAAGCACAAAGGGCAGCAGGTTGCAGTGCCGCTCACTTCTTGTAGAAAACGGTTAAGTGTTTTTGTGGCATGGTCCGTAGTCCAAAAGCATAAAAAAGGAGAACGTTGGCTGTGCTGTTTTGTATTTCAATAGCTAAAAGACCTCAGTCTCTGACCAGAGCCAGGATTATCTGCATTGTCTTTGCAGTAGAATGGCAAGGCAAACAATGAACCATGGAAGTGCTGATTGGCTGGAACGGCCTGCAGAAGAGTCCACTTCCCTTCTGTCGGAGTCGACCAGCGGTGCTTCCGTGGTGATGAACTCAAACTCTGTCGGACAAATGTCATCTGTGCAGCCACTTCCACTTCCCGAACCGCTGGTTTCGTCACCTGTGGGAAGCAGGGTGGGAAGGGAAAAAGCAGGAAAAATGGAATAAGATGGCAATTTCATCTGGCCCTATCTTGGGATAGGATCAAAATAGTGATACAAGATTCCTTCAACCAGCTAAGGCTAGTTATGGTTTCTTCTGGATATAGCAGTGCTAACCAAACTCCTACAAGGGAGTTGGGAGCACTGTAAGTGCTTGCGGGGGAGGGGCTAGGGGGATGGGATGCCTCCAGTGCTGGGTCCTGGGGAATCCTGGGGATCAGGGAGCCCTCTGCAGGGCAAACAGCAAAACTGGAAGTGACTTTTTTTTGCTTTTTACATGTTTGGAGGTATGGGGAGCCCTGGGGCAGAGGCGGATCTACAGGAAGGGCAAAGCTCTAAGTGTTGCAAGAAGCCTTACCCTGTCATGTAATCAATCAATAGGTACTTCAATAGGTACTTATATACCGCTTTTCAACATGAAATTCACAAAGCGGGTTTACAGGCAAATAATAATAATCATAAAGTTAAATGGCTCCCTGTCCCAAAGGGCTCACAATCTAAAAGAAGGCAGACCACCAGCAACAGTCACTAGAAAGACTGCGCAGGGGTGAAGAGGGACAATTACTCTTCCCCTTCTAAATATGAGAGGAACACCACTTGAAAAAGTGCCTCTTGCCCAGTTAGCAGGGGTAACTGTAAATCCCTCCTCTCCCTTGCTGCTGTAGCCAGTAAGCAACGCCAAAATGTTGCTTTTCCCTGTGAGGATTGGCTAAAACGGTGCAGGAGAGGAGTGATTTCCACTGCAAGGTAAGGCTTCTTGCAAAACTTAGAGCTTTGCCCTCCCTTAGATCTGCCTCTGCCCTGGGGAGGCTGGAGGCTGGTAAGCCTCTCCCATCCCTGGCAGCAGTGCAATCCTGGGGATCACGTTGCTGCCTTCCCTGCTCCTCCTCCCTTAAAGGGGCAGGGAGAAGTGCTTCCCTGGCGGGTGGGCCGTGACCCATTAGTTTGCAAACCACTAAGATACAGATAACTGAGCCACAATTAAACATGCCATGATAGCCCCCCCCCCCCCATTTTGATTTCTGTAATGTGTAGAACCCGGAGGTCTCTTTGAAGAAGATCTGACAACAACAGATAATACAAAACGTGACAGCTTGGTTTCTGACTGGGACACATCGCTCTGGTTTTCAAACAGCTATGCTGGCTCCTGAGCCATTTCTAGGCACAATTCAAAGTTCTGTTGCTAAACATCTGCAGTAAAATCCCTGTTTTGCTCTAACCTGGGAAACCTGGATTTCCCCAAAGGCTTCTGTGGTGTCTCAGCATCCTAAACACTGCTGACATGTCCTTCTGCAGTAGACCTTCTCTTTTTTGAATTCAGCATCATGACAGAAGGGCCACATGGCATCCCAGATGAGCCCTTATGAGGATCATGTGCCTTTTGTATTGGATTTCCTTCGAAGAAAGGATTATGGACAACTCTTCTGTTGAGACAGGCATTTGTCAGCACTTGACTAGGTCACCCACTTGACTAGGTCAAGAGGCAAGGAAAGGGGCTCTGGTAGACTAAACTATTCAAAACAATCCAGGGTGAGTAGATACAATGGAGGACACAGTGCCTATACCTTTAACCACTGTGCAGAAGAGGGAATTTTGGCAGATGCAGCTCAACATGGAAGGGTTTAAAAAGCTGAACCTGCCAATTCCCTCTTCTATACAATGATTAAAGGTAGAGGAGCTACGTCCTCCATTGTATCTGGTCTCCCTGATCTGATGACTCTGTGACATCATGAACCGGAAAGCCCAATCCAATCTGGGGCTTATGG
This sequence comes from Lerista edwardsae, assembly GCA_029204185.1. NCBI lineage: Eukaryota > Metazoa > Chordata > Lepidosauria > Squamata > Scincidae > Lerista > Lerista edwardsae. Next base: position 2,208,485 of record JAJKFI010000045.1, read on the forward strand.
TGGTGGATCTTGCAATATGCCACTGCAAATCCTGGAGCAACATTGCTGCTGTCATGTGCTGCAGGACTGCTGGTGCAAATGGCTGGGGGCCTTGCGCATGGCAATGGCTCACCCAGACCGTGCCTGTTTGCACGTGGATGCCGTATCTGTTTGCACATGGATGCCTGTTTGCCGTGGATGTTGGCAGAAGGGAAGGGGTGGATGTTGGCAGAAGTTATGCATGCCAGGATGTAAAACATATTTTATGTGTAAAAACGTATTTTTACTTATTTCTCCTGGGTCGTCTAGTTGCCCCCCTCTCAATAGGATGTAGCATGCACTCCGTTGGCACCTCTGCATTGCGTAGGTTGGTGGTAGATAGGATTGGGGCACCAGTTTTTTTTAAGTTAACTTACACAACTTGCTTGAGGTTGTTGCAATGAACCATCATTGATGACCGCTGCTGGGAGCTGGTGCAATAGCACTTGGGTAATGTCAAAAACCAACTTCTGGAAGGGGCAACCCTGGCATGAAAGGATGATGGCCATCTAGTGCAGCCTTCTTACACAAGGCCCACAGTTTAGGAAATAACCTTTACAGCATCATAGTACTATGGAAGAAGTCATGGTACAATGGCTCCAACTGCACAAAGATAACATGAAAATTTCAGCCCTATTTATTTCAGTGGGAAAAAAGAAACATGCTTAATTCTCTCCTCATTGAAATGAAAAGAATTAAAAAAGCGCAATCCTAACCTGGATTTAGGCCGGCACAGTTAGGCCAGCAAAGTTTGGCCAGCACAAGGGACACTGAAAAGTACTGTATGTTTGGACTACTCTCAGAGAGGCCAGCACACAGACGTGCACCATCCCCTCTGACTCTGAGAGTAGTCCAAATACGCTTTACGGTGTCCCTGGTGCTGGCCAAACTTTGCTGACCTAACTGCCGGCCTAACTCCAGGTTAGGACTGAGCACTGAAACACACCCATGATCTTAGGAAAGGCACTGGAATGAAACAGTGAACAAAGCCACTTAGTTATTCATGTGCAGCTTCTAGAACATTCCAAAAAAGACCCACTGCAGACCCAAAAGACCACTAAAAGATCAAATGACATTGCAGACTCTGAGCCAGTTAATTCAACCATGAATATCACAGAACAAGCATCTTCACAGCTCAGAGTAACCTTGCCACAGAGCAAATCACGTTTGTTGGAAAGATGTGGTGTCTTACTTGTGTCCTGAAAGTTGACATCATTCCCATTGTACGCATTCTTGAGTTTGTTCGTCATGACTCTCAGTGCCATGATTTGTTGCCGTATGTAGGTGTCCGGCCTGGTGATGTCCACATCAACTTCAGGATTGTTGATCTGGTTGGTAAGTCCATCATTCATGATCTCTGGAAGGTATCTATGCATCAGAATGAAGAACTGAGTTATATCATTACAAAGACATAAAATTGTTTTATGTCCTGCCCCATTTGGCCCACTCCTCCGACTGAACAACATTGGTAGAATATTGCCATCCCTTGCCATTGTCACAGGCAGGGTCCTCCGTGCTGTCTGCAGCCATGGCCTGGAAGTGGGCAGCTATGCATGCTTCCAGAGCAGTGCTTTTAACACTGTAATTCTGCTCCGCTGCTGGAATACTAGTTCCGGCTTCAGAGCACACAGTTAAGATTGAGTCATTAATATTGTTAAACTTCAGTGAAAGAAATGACTGATTCCAAGTGCAGACAATACCATGTAAGAAGCACAGTAGGAAATTGGCATGGGCTGCTTTTCCATCTGCTTTGACAACAGTACATATACTCTTAATTTTTCAGGGTGCGAGTTAGGCCTGGAGTTAGGCTGGCTCAGTTAGGCTAGAAAAGTTTGGCCGGCACAAGGGACACCGTAAAAGACTCTTGGACCATTCTCAGAGTCAGGGGGGATGGCGCACGTCTGTGCACTGGCCTCTCTGACTCCAAGAGTAGTCCAAATGTGCTTTATGGTGTTCCTTGTGCCGGCCAAACTTTGTTGGCCTAACTGTGCTGGCCTCCAGGTTAGGATTGCGCCCTCAGTCTGACTATCATAAATGTAAAGCTATGCCCTAATGAAAGTATCATACAGCTATCTAAGCTTGTTAGACTGGTACCAGAATTGGGCAAACTGATTCTTCCTCTGCTCCACTTGTTGTCTCAGCATGCTACTCCTTTGCAAGCTGGGAATAAAGGGGAGTTTGCAATGTTCTTCTTCAATTGCCATCTTCCCAGGAGATATAGCAAGTACCAAGGCTCAAGGGAGATTGCAAATTTCCGCTCCCGGCAGTGCATTCCTTTTTGAGGCTTGACTGGCTTGTGGATGTTGCTGCTGCTAAGCTTGGCTGAGTTGGCTTCTTGATGCCCATCGCTGCCTCCTCTAACTCTTCCAGTCCTCGTGCTCAGTAACAGGAGTTGAAGTGCTCAGCTGCAGCAGTTTGAGCTGAAGGTGGTTGCTGTCTGGCAGCTGGCAGAAGTCAGGGCAGAGACTGTTGTTGTCAGGGACAGTGTAAAGGTTGGGGCAGTGTTCATCCAGGGGTTGTATGGTCCTTCAAAGGGCCCAGAGAAGTCCAAAAGGTATGTGCCTCGGGGGCCCCAATTTCTGATGCTGGCCCAGAAAGAAAGTTTGAAACAGGTGGCCAAACCACGGCTCACAATCCAACATACGGCTCTTTCACACAATGTGCACCTTTCTGTTGGCTGAGCTCTTTTTTTGCATCACAATTAATATAAAAGGTTTAAAAAAATCCAAGCTTTACAATTTTTATAAATTACAAAATTTATATTTCAGTTTTTTAAAATCTCAGTTTATAAGTTTACCAAGTATAAACTGAGAGTCCACTGGATTAAAACAAAAGTTTATTGCTCATGGCGAGCAAAGATATTTTTTTGAATTTAAACGTTTCTTAAACATTGTGACTCTCATTCTTGCGGCTCTCAAATACCTTATCGTATGTGGCTCTATTGTATGTGAAGTTTATCGTACGTGGCTCTGATGTTAAGCAAGTTTGGCCTCACTATAGATAGACCACCCTATCTGAGAAGTAGTTCCCCCATCCAACGCTGCTACACTTTCTACTTAATAATTTTTTGTTGTTGTTCAGTCGCTAAGTCGTGTCCGACTCTTCGCGACCCCATGGTACTTAATAATTAGATGACTCTTTAATACAGTTGTTAGAAATTTGAAGACAACATCCAGGTATTTAAAACACTGGAAAAATGTTTTGCTGTTTCAAACATAAATGGCGACAAGTTGTTTCTCCACTTGATTGTTTCAAACAGTCTGAGAGTTCAGCTCTCCCCCTGCCTGTTTTGGTGTTAAACGTTAAACGTTGCTGACATCAATAGCCAGCCTAGTCCTGCCATTTAGCCCATCCCTCAACAACACGGAGCAATGAGCCAACAGCAAGGTGTACAATCTGTAAATGATCCAGCTTGCTTTTCCACATCCTAGCAGAGAAAATATTGATGTTGCTATAAAGTTACAAGGATGTTCCTGCAACTTTTTGTCAAGTGCTTCACAAGTATGTATGGTACTGAGATAGGAACCAATGTGAAATGAGTCCCTCTTCTTGTGTTACCTTTGTGGTGGTACAAGGATATTTGTGTTGTGAACAACAGTGTCCTAGTTCACTGTTGGGTGGTGGTGAATGTTGTGAACATTCACTCCTGGGTGTTGTTGTTTTGCTTTTTCATTTGCATCCCACTATAACTGGGCAACAAACCTCATTTTATATATATGCGAAGCCTATTTATACCACCCCTAACCCTACTTTTGCATTTTAAAAAATAAAAAAGTACATCTAATATAAAGACACATATATTGGGTCACAAAAGCATGAGACACAAAAAGAAAGGATGCAAATGTCCAATACTGGGCCACATTTGACCCAGGGACACAGTTGTCAAGGATGCGATGGTCCTGTCACTCTTTGTGGTATGAGAGATGTAGCAATGCAAGTCTTTCCTGAGTCTTGGTGTAAATATTGGTCTCCACCAGTAGGGGAGTTTGTTTATTTAAACGCTTGTGGGTTGCTCTCCGACTGTTACTGTTTGACTTTTCCCATCTTCTTGTTTTCTGTCTATGTGTAGCAATGGCTGCAGTTCTCACTATACTACAGTAAAAGTCAGTTTTGCTGTGTGTGAGGTTGCTTCATTCCTTCACCTCTAATAGGGTGTGCATGATAAAAAAAAAATTGGAATGTTGTTTTCAGAACTCTGTTGCCTTTCATTTTGGTCCCATTCATGCCCTGTTCCATTGACCCTGGGATCCATTCAGAGTGTCCCAATTGATTTTGGAAACCTCCCATTAATATTCAAATTGCTGCTGCCAGGGTTGTTTGGTTCAGTTTCCATTCATTCTGAAAATGAATGCACACCTCTGATGTGAGGGTGAGGTTTCCATTTAGCTGAGAACAATCCCACAGCTATATGCATCATCCTCTTTCATTCAGGGAGATCTGCACCTGAGTGGAATATGCAGTCAGATGGTCATCACTATCTAGTCCCCACTGAACTTGAACGTATGGATGTTTCTGATACAGAAGAAGATTTGCCTTCTGAGCCAGGGCTACGAGGCACACACACCAAAATACGACAAGGGCAGTTGTACAGGGGCTAGGCTTACTTCAAGGGCTAATAATTGGCTGTTGACAACTTCTCATAATTTCACATCACGTCTTACAGCACAAAGTCATTTCACCAAGGGGATCAGGCAATCATTTCTAAAGTTGCATCCATCACCAAGAACCTGTTTCTTTTCAAGTGCTTCTCATTAAAAGAAATCTTTTTGGGAAAATTGTTTCCACAGAATGTTTTCTGAGTAGGATTAGTGAGAGATGTAGACCTACTATGTATTTTCCAAAAGGCCAAAAGGTTCAGAAATTGCTATGATCAGATTTTGATTTGTTCATTAGTGTTCCATCGGAATTAAACACGTTCTCCCACCCACCCCTCTCAACTCCTTGCTCCTAGATGACCTGATAATAAGGCATCAATAGCTGCCTTTCAAAAGGGATCCAGAAAGTGCAGTCCTTTTGCGTGCTATTTGCTAATTGGTAGCCTAGAACTAACTCTGCCTGGCCTCCTCTTAATTAGCAGTGGCAGTTGTAAGACCAAGAGGGATTTTAATAACCACAAGTGATCTTGACATCTTGACTTCTTCAAAAGGGTGTCAGATAGCTTCCTTTCTCATAACCGCAGTTACAACTGGGCTAAAAATGTACCACATGCTGAAGAATATGACATAGGATAGGAAGGTTTGGGGCATATCTACCTTTTTGAAACTGTGCTTTGTAAGGCCAGCTGTAGGAATCTAACTATGTTGTGAGTACCACCTAGTTGTTTAGTACAGAGTGTGGACAGAGACTCAGAATTAGCCTAGGGCAACATGCCATTTTTCCTGTATGCATGCATAATTTTTCAAAGTAAGGCTTCAGAAAAGGAGAATTGCTGAACATTACATGGTTTCAATAGAAATATCAGTTACTATCAGGCCTTCCTTACCTCGCTTTGGTATGCCCATTCCAGCAGTCCTCCTCATTTGACAAGCCAGCAGTCACACGATCTTCTTTGCAAATAGTGTACGGTAATGTTGACCAGAACTTTTTGGAAAGCTTCAGTTTTTCTTTGATGTCTGTTACCTGATTAAAACAAACACAGAAAGAAAGAATGGTAGAGATTGTATTAAAAAATTACAAAATGGTTAATACCATTCTTCCATATGGTGGTCGACAATGAAGGAACTGAAGGTGAATATCTACTAAAACAAGACCCAAAGCAGCAAAAATCATTAAGGTCAACTCTGTAGGGTATTTTCATGCAAGGCTTCAATCGCCTTTGCAACTCACTCCTGCAATACACGTGAATGTGTGATTGTTAATATGGAAAGATGAAAGGTACACATGTGTTATCCAACTGGGCATTCTGGTCAGTGAACCCTGGAGGAGACCACACATTGCTGTTGCTTCCCTCTTGAGCATCATCACTCTGATTCCAACTCAACAGTCCTCAGAAGGGGGAATCAAGGAAGCCAAATTGCTCCATCTAGCCCAAGCCAGAATAGCTAGGGAGGTTTTTTTTTGGGGTGATCAACACAGAATGCTAAATAATGAGAATGTCTACTAAAAATGCTACATAAAATGAAATGTAGGTCAACACATCGCTTTTGCTTATTTTGAGAGTTTGACACAAATTTAGATCAATTTCACAAAAATAACACCACTTTTGTTTATTTTTGACACAGTTTTGAGGAATCCACAAATATTTTTCCAGAAGGGAGGAGGAATGGCAGAAACAGGAGGAAGCTTGCTTAAACTTGCGTGAACATGCATGTTCATAGTTCACAGTGCATGCTGGAGTGACTTTAATGGAATGTGGAAGTAGTAAGCAGCAGTTTCTTGACACTCCAAACAGCAATCAGAGTGCAGCTTGGGAATTTTTGAGCAGGTTATTTTGGGCTGGGGTGTGTGTGCTGCTGATTGCTCCCCTTTGTAGGGCCATCTTCCCTTCTTTATTGCGCTGTTTGTACAATTTGCAATGAAAAATTGGATAAAAACACATAACACCGCAATCTGCTATTTTAATCAAGAAATGTTGGAAAAAATATCACAAAAAACCCCACCCCTACTGATAGCCTTTGAGAAAGACTTTGCGAATCAAGCCCATGGGGTCACCAGTCAGCATCCCACTGACTGTTCTGCACTGTATGGCCTGTGGGTTCTCTGGCTAAAAAAGCATCACAATTTAGGACAGTCTGGGGTAGGAAAACAACAACAACAACAACAACAACAACAACAACAACTCCCCATCAATGGCCAATCAGACAAGGAGTAAAACATTCCTATCCAGGCTCAAAAGGTGACCAGCTAGACCCAGACTATCCCAGAAGACAAGAGCAGGATCCAAGATGATCTTGACAGAACGGAAAATAGGGCATACGCAAACAAAATGCATCTCAACAGGGAATAAATATAAAGTTTTGCAGTTGGGTAGGAACAATCAAAAGGATATATAAAAAGCTGGGGATACTTGCCTAAACAGTAGAATGTGTGAAATAGAAGGAGGCATTTTGGCGGACAATAAAGGAAACATGAGCTGGCAGTTTGAAGTGGGGGCAAAGAAGCCTAATGCGATTTTAGGCTGTACTGTATCAATGGAAGTCTAGCACTGAGATTTTTTTTTTTTTTTTTTTGCAATAATAATTTTATTTTTCTTCTATAAGTAATGGGTAAGGGGAAACATTTTTTACGAAAAGGAAAGGGGGGATGACACAAGGTATACACAGAAGGTTGTGGAGAGATTACATTGCCAAAGTAAAATCTATTTTAACTGCAATAAATTTCTTGAAACATTATTAATAATAAGCTATTACAAGCCAAGCCTCATCTAGTATTCAAAACAAGTATATAATCTATAATCGATATTAGTATTCTTAATCTTTCATTATCAATGTAGTCCAATCTTTATTTAGGGCCAAAGACTTTCAGTAAAAAAAAAAAATCATTAGTGTCAAATCATATCTTAGCTATTTCTGATCCTCATTGGTCCCTTTCTTCTCTCTTATTTTAACTACGTCTTCTCGTAATATCTTCTCTCTCAATAGTAAAACAGAAGCAAATAGAAAAAAAAGACTACTTTTGCTATTAAGGTAATAAGAAATATAAGCCAGGGAGGGACTACTACTATCTTTTGCTTAAATATTCAGTGTAAATCCCTGTACAATTCTAAACTGCAACCTTATATGCTAGATGGAAGTCTAGCACTGAGATCAAGAGAGGTCATGGCACTGCTGGATTCTGCTTTAGTCAGACCCCCACGGGAATATTGTTCCCCCTTCCGGGCTTCACAGTTCAAGATGGATATTGACAAATTGGAGCAGGTCCAACGAAAGGCAAATAGGGTGGTGACAGGGCTGGAGACCACTTCCTATGAAGACAAGTTGAAGGAGTTGGGCAACTTTAGTTTGGAGAAGAGATGGTTAAGAGAAGAAGGGATAACTCTCCATAGATATCTGAGGGGCTGACATGTAGATTCTAAACACACATATCCATTCCAATTGCTATGGTGCATATGGGATACCAAAACCCCTCATGTAGGCACATTAATTTTCTTGACACAAGCATGCTCCAAAAAGGGAAAAAAAGATAATCCAGGCAGGAATCAAGATTAATAAGCAAGTTCTCTATTTTAATGTAGTGAATGCTGCAAAAATTCACATTTTCTTTTTGTTTGTACTTGATTTGCAAGACTGGAAAATCTAGCTGAATGGTACCTGGTGCTGGCACTAAATCCCTCCCATTGGAATAGTGCTTAATTTGGGCTGGATCATGCCCTTAGAATGTACTTGGCCCAAAATAACATGAATGAGAGCGATAACATGAATAGCTTGTGCCAGTTGACAGACTAAAAAAGAACTTCTAGTGAGCATGTTGATTGTTACGGGAGAGTGAATGACCCTCTGTGAATTGGTGCTTAGAGAAAGGAGTGGCTGAGATGAGTATAAAACAGATTTTCACATCACATCACATCCGTAGTGGAAGCGGGTGGAGGCACATTTCACATTCAAGTTTGATTCTTTCAGTGGTGTGTGATGTTGGCTCTTATGACAGCCAGCACATTTCATACAAATTCTAATGAGATTAGGTTTTGGGGGCAAGTCTTAGTGGAAGACTTCAAAAGACTTTGCTAAGAAATGTTATCAAAAACCGAAGGACTAAAATCTTCCAATACTTTCATTCAGTATTTAGTTGTTACATTATTTTCTATGGCTAGATCCATCACTTTCATCTTTCATTCACTGGAAACTGGGCCTTCATGAAAAAGAGGAAAAAAGAACCCCATTATATGGAAAATCATACCGTACTGTAGCAGACGGAAACATCTGAGAATATCTGAAACATCTAAAGCACAATGGGTGTTTTTTATATGACCTGGGAATCTCTACAGGCAGAAAAGTTTTATTGCTTAGGTTGCCAACTGGTCACAGAGACAAATATTTCACCCCAGCCACTTGTGGCTAGTTGCCAGGATTTTTGGAGAAGGTAGAATTTTCTGAAGGAAGCGTCAATGCCTCTGTACCTACTTTGTTGCCCTGCTACCCCCATTCTGTTGAGCCGAGACTAGGTGGGTGGGTAATGGCAGAGCAATATGGCAACCTGGCAGCTACTGCAATGGTGATGGGGGATGTCATTCACACCTGCTTTCCTGTGCAGCTTCCTTCCTGCGTTGCTAAAATCGAAGGCCTTCTTCAGTCCCTGGACAGCACAATCCACAAGAATAGGTTCTACACACCTGATCTTCTCTGGTCTCAGAACTGGGGGTAGTTCAGGGGCAGGAGGGGCACATGAGCATCAGCACATACCAAGAGTCTATTGCCCTTTTCTTGGTCCAACATGCCCCCTGATTCACCTCAGACCTACGTTACCAAAATAGCTAGTGTAGGTTTGAGGAGACTCATTGAGGACCAGGCAGACTGCAGGAATGTAAATTTTAAAAAGATCTGTATTCACAGGCCATCTATCCCCCCCCCCCACACACACACACCATAGCATGCAGTATGCCCTCCATCAGTGCCATTGTATTGAGAAGGCTGGGGGAAGATCCAATTGTGTCCTGAAGATATCACCACTTGAAATTGGCAGTGCTACTGCTGAAGAACAACAGAGTACCTTTTTGGCATGCAGAAGGGCCCAGGTTCAGTCCATGGTATCTCCAGCTAGGGCAGGAAAAGACCTTTTATCTAAAACCGTGGACTGCCACCTCAAGAGGGTGTGAACAATAATGAGTGAGATCAACCAATGAATGGTCTGATTCGGTAAAAGGCAACCTGCTTTGTTTCTAAGATCCATTTGTCAATGCTCTGAAGCTTTGAAAGGTAGAATTAGATTAATACCTCTGATAAAACTATCTCCTTTAACACTGTTTCATTACAATGCCCTTTATCTTGGGTTGATTGACAGCCATTGTAGCCAATGGGAACAGCACATTTTGGACAATCAGATCCCATTGCCTTCAGCAGTTTCTCCTTTAGCACTGTGAGCTTCAGAGGAACAAGTCTTCCTTCATCACAGAGGTATTATTGTGCTAATATTTCATAACACCTTCTGTTTATCATGTTGAAGATTATTACATACTCAACACAAACTCTCTCTGCTGTGCTTTTAACTTAATAGGGCCACCCTAAATTCCTTATTTCATACCCTTTAGTTAAGATTACCAGATACAAACAGGGACAAAGGTGCCTATACCTTTAACCATTGTATAGAAGAGGGAATTTTGACAGGTACAGCTTTTGAAACCCTTTCATGATAAGCTGCATCACCCTAAATTCCCTAAATTTCCATTGCATAGAAATACAATAGTTAAAGGTACAGGCACTCTGTCCAGTTTGTATCTGGTAACCCTACCTTTAATACCTTTCGGCAGCAACCTAAGGCTTCTGCCGCAGCCTTGAAGTAAGAATAAAACGAATACCCTGGAGATTCAATCATTGCTCTGCCACATCATGCCGGTTTTGGTCCCCTTTTGCACCCTGGAGCACATCCCAGAATCCTATGCAACCTGGAGGACTTTCTAGGTATAAATTGATGCCCAAAGTTTCCTTTAAGGCAGACCATTGGCAAAACACTTTTACAGAGTGACAAAATAACAAAGCTATAATAGGGCAAGAAACACAGCATAAGAGCTTCAGTGAGAAGAACTTGGAGCTGCAATCCTAAATTGATTTCAGCAGTGCTTACTCAAGGGTAACCCTGTCATTCTTCCATTCTGTTGTGCAGAGTTTCCTTAAAATGTATGTTGCCTTCTGAGAGTGAACATTTCCATCTTTCATATAGCGGTCAAACAGCTTTCCACGAACTTGTCCTCTAGATGGCAGGATTGGCCAATACTGCCTCTTTTCTCTGCTTCAGACATCCCAGATACACACAAAATATTACACCCGCAATAAAATTGTAGATTGTTCTACTGAATATAAAAGTGACAGGCCTGATATTTTAAACTTGAAACTGACAGGCTGCTATTTTAATGAGCTCTGCCCGAGCCAAGGTTAACCAAAGCCTCAGTTCGGCACAAAACGTTAAGGCCTTAGTTCTAAGCAAGAAGCCTTACAGGGCATTGATATCTTCACAGTGTTTAATGGCTCTCAAAAGTGCATTATCGGTGTATTTCATTCCACAAAAGGTTATGCTTTTTTGTTTATCCAGGCAGCTTTGAACTAATTTCAATTAGCCTTTTAAAAAATGAATTATTTTTACAATGGTAATACGTGGGATGGAGTATGCCAACACTATGTCATCGAAAGGCATGTGTCATGTCTACAACCTAAAAAATAAAATCAGATAGTTTTATGGGGAAAAAAGTCTCTCTTTTTCCCTTGGTATGTTTTTAAAGAAATGAGGAGAAATTCAAAGGAAGAAAATACGCATTTGATACCTGGGATTCACGGGAGCATTTGGACAAAGAAATGCCAAAGGTATTTTAATACGTAAGACTTACATGGAGTTTGCCTTAAATGGTTCTATAATGTGAGTGGAAATCTGAGCTGTATGGCTGTACTGAACTAGAAATTTATTTGTCATTGTACACGTTTACACATGTACAATGAAATTAGGTGCTTTCCGCATGGTAAAAACAAAAACCAAATAAAACATCAACACAACGAAGATCAAAACACCACTTTGCTTAAAACTCTACTCAACTTATCACTACACGACCACATTTAATCTAGACACTGCACTAGGATAGAAGCTGTTTTTTAATCTATTCGTTTTAGTTCTTATCACCCTATATCTTCTACCTGATGGCAATAGTTCAAGAAACTGACAACCAGGATGTGATGGGTCTTTCAGAATTTTGAAAGTCTTCAGACACTTTGAGCTATAAAGCTCCTCCAAGGAAGGAAGGGTACAACCAATAATCAGAAGATTTAGTCGAGAGGGTTAATGCCTCTGTTTGCCTGAAGATAAGAGCTGAAGATCTGAAGGTCGCCAGTTCGGGACTACCAGAAGTCTCTGTGAGCGGCAGACCTTATAAATTGCGACTGATTAACAGCTGAGCTGTCTTTGGCTGCCTTGTGTGAGGGGGGGTTGTGCCGAAGTCAGCTGCTTCTCTGGTGGGAGCAGGGAAGCCGCTTATCAGCCAGCAAGAAGACAAACAGGTGGCCAGAAAGAAGGACTAAATCCAGAAAGATCCATCTGTATGTGTGTAGTTCTTGGGAGATAGAACGCATCTGTAAAAATTGTAAAAACCTTTGGGTTTCTGAATAAAGTCTGCCCATGTAAACCACCTTGAGTTATAGTCATTAGAGAAATCTGGTGACCTAAGAAAGGTGGTATATAAATTAATATACGCTGATTGGCTTGCTCCCCCGCTGATTGGCTTGCTCCCTCGCTGATTGGCTTGCTCCCCCGCCCCCAGCTACAGGAGGCAACTGCTGCCCTCATTGGGCACTTAGCCATGGGGGTGTCGCCAGGCTCCTGATGGCGAAGTGGCTTCCAGAGAGCCATTCTGTCCTGGATCCAAAAGGAAAATGGATCTGCTTCTGCTGCTCGCCTCCTTACCTGAGCTCAAGGACATGGATCTCCTGCCTGTGGCTTTGGCAAGTGTGGAACATCTTAAGCCATCTTAAGCCTTTGGCTTGTCCTGGGACCTTTAAAGGCAAGTGTGGAACATCTTAAGCCATCTTAAGCCTTTGGCTTGTCCTGGGACCTTTAAAGGTCTGGGCTCTGGGTTGCTGAGGGTGGAGAGAGGCCTGATTGGAACACCTGTGCTGGGCTTGCAACTCACGGCACCATTTGGCTTTTCTCCCCAGGCAAGTGTGGAACATCTTAAGCCATCTTAAGCCTTTGGCTTGCCAGAGGCGCGAGCCTCTGGCGCGAGCCGAAGGGCAAGAGCCAAAGGGCTCTTTGCCCGTGGCTCTTCGGCTGGGGAGCGGAGCCGGGAGCCTACACCATCTGCTGCTGTGCTGTGTCCGGGTTGTCCTGGTTCATCGTCCTGTGGATCGTCACGCTCCAGCTACGCCTTTATTTTTGGGCCCTGGTCACCTGTCAACAAGCCAACCCCAGCCTTTTAACTGAGTGAGTGATAGTATGCTTGAGATCTCCTGGCCAGGGTGAGAGTCTGGCCAGGAGAGAGGAAAGTTGTCCCTGCCTCTGTGAGAGGGGGGCGGGGAAGGAGTGAGGCCTCTGCCTTGGTGAGAGAGAGGCAGAGGCCTGCAGCAGCCCAAGCCTCAGTGTGAGGGGGGTGAGGGCTGCTGCACTGGTTGTTAGTGGGGAGTGTATGTGTATGTGTGCCTGTGTTTTAGTTTTTTGTATCTGTGCTGGTGGTTGGCTTGTAGGTCGCTCCTGCCGGAATTATGTGTCTGACATCTCGAGGGAGCTCAGGGGAGGGGAGGGAGGCCACCATCAGCAGAGTTACGGGTTACGGAAGGTATGGCGGTGGGGGTTGGGCCGGACGTCACAGGAGAAGGAGGGTCAGTCATAGACAGACTGTCCCTCTTTCTGGCCCTTCCCTCACCCCTCAGACCCCTGGTACTTCTGGCAACAGTCCCCTGAGTCTGAAGCTGCTGCTTCTGAATGCCAGGTCGGTGAATAACAAGACCTCCTCAATCCATGATTTAATCTTGGAGGAGGAAGCCGACCTGGTATGTATCACGGAGACCTGGCTGGATGAGCTGGGAGGGGTCAGTCTTTCCCAGATTTGTCCGCCGGGTTTCCGGGTACTTCAGCAGCCACGACTACAGGGGAGGGGAGGTGGGGTTGCAATGGTCTATCGGGACGTCATCTGTCTCACCAGATACCCTGTTCAGCAGTCCACCGGGTTTGAGTGCCTTCGTGTTGTGTTGGAGGGGCGAGACAGAACAGGGATTCTGCTGGTGTACCGCCCGCCTTGCTGCCCAGCAGTCTCCCTGCCTGAGCTGACGGAGCTGGTCTCGAGCGTGGTGTTGGAGTCCCCCCGCCTTTTGGTGTTGGGGGACTTCAATGTCCATGCCGAGGCCCCGGCAACACCTGCAGCTCAGGATTTCATGGCCTCCATGGCAACCATGGGTCTGTCTCAAAGAATTTCTGCCCCGACGCATGATGCGGGACACACGTTGGACCTGGTGTTTACAGCTGGACAGGTTGATGGTGATCTGGAGGTGGAGGAGATTAAGATCACTCCTTTGTCATGGACAGATCACTGTCTGGTGGGATTTAGGCTTGTTGCAGCTTCTCACCTCTGCAATGGCGGGGGATCGCATTCTATGATCCGCCCTCGGAGGCTGATGGATCCGAATGGATTCCTGAGGGCTCTGGGGGATTTTCCTGCTGCCAGAGTTGGAGATCCACCCGGTGCCCTGGTCGATCTCTGGAATACGGAGATGGCCAGGGCCCTGGATGAGATCGCTCCTGAGCGTCCTCTGCCCAGTCGCAGAATCAGAGCGGCTCCTTGGTTCTCTGAGGCGCTGCGAATGATGAAGCGGCAGGGCAGACGATTAGAGCGTCGGTGGCGAAAGACTCGTGCCGAATCTGACCGAACCCGGGCGAGGGCCCATTTAAAAGCTTATTCTAGAGCAGTGGTGGCGGCTAAGAGGGCACACTTATCTGCCACCATTGCGTCTGCAGAGAACCGTCCGGCTGAGCTTTTCCGTGTGGTCCGTAGCCTTTTACACCTGGCCCCCCTTACTGGCAGGGAGGAGCACACGGAGGCTCGCTGTGACGAGTTCGCAAAACATTTTGCAGACAAGGTCGATCAGATCCGGCTTGACTTGGACGCCGCTGTGGGCATATCTAGTGATGTCCCTGGGGAACCTGTCTGTCCTACGATTTGGGATTCTTTTCAGCTTGTAGAGCCTGAGGATGTGGACAGGATTCTCTGGAGCGTGAGACCTGCTGCTTGCCCGCTCGACCCTTGCCCGGCGTGGCTAATTAGAGCTGCCCGGGGAGGGCTGGCCGAGTGGACAGGGAGGGTGGTGAATTCATCTCTGAGGGAGGGGGTGTTCCCGCCTGCCTTGAAGCAGGCAATGGTGCGCCCCCTCCTGAAGAAACCCTCCCTGGATCCTACAAACTTAAACAACTTTCGGCCAGTCTCCAATATCCCATTTCTGGGCAAGGTGATTGAGCGGGTGGTGGCATCTCAGCTTCAGAGGGTTCTGGAGGAAACGGATTATCTGGACCCATTCCAATCTGGCTTCAGGCCGGGGTTCGGGACGGAGACTGCCTTGGTCGCCTTGGTGGATGACCTGCGCCGGGGGATGGACAGGGGAAGTGCGACCCTGTTAGTCCTGCTGGACCTCTCGGCGGCTTTCGACACCATCGACCATGGTGTCCTTCTGGGTCGGCTGGCCGGGTTGGGGCTTGGAGGCACTGTTTTGAAGTGGTTCCGCTCCTTCCTGGCTGACAGATCCCAGAAGGTGGTGCTGGGGGATGCTTGTTCGGCACCCCGACCTCTTAGGTTTGGGGTGCCGCAAGGTTCCATCTTATCCCCCATGCTATTTAACATCTACATGAAACCACTGGGAGAGGTCATCCGGGGGTTTGGAGTGGGGTGCCATCAATATGCTGATGACACCCAACTTTATCTCTCCTTTCCCCCTGATTCTGAGGAGGCAGTTGAGGTCCTGGATCGCTGTCTGGAGGCAGTTGGGGGCTGGATGCGGGCGAACAAGCTGAAATTAAATCCGGATAAGACAGAGGTGCTCTTGGTCCGGAAATCCACAGCTCGGGTACTGGACTATCGCCCTGCTCTGAATGGGGTTGCACTTCCTCTGAAGGAGCAGGTTCGCAGCTTGGGGGTTCTCCTGGATCCACAGCTACATCTGGAGTCCCAGGTGGCGGCTGTGACCAGGGGAGCCTTTGCTCAGCTTCGGCTGATTCGCCAGCTGCGGCCGTACCTGAGCTGTGCGGACCTGGCCACAGTGACCCATGCCCTAGTGACATCTAGATTAGATTATTGCAATGCGCTCTACGTGGGGCTGCCTTTGAAGATGGTCCGGAAACTACAACTAGTTCAGAACGCGGCGGCTCGGGTGGTTGCTGGGGCACGTCGGTTTGACTCTGTCGAGCCGCTGCTTCGGCGACTACACTGGCTGCCGGTTCTGTTCCGGGCCCAATTCAAAGTGCTAGTTTTAACTTTTAAAGCCCTTTACGGCTCGGGTCCGGGGTATTTGAGGGACCGCCTCCTTCCATACAATCCAACCCGTACTCTTAGATCATCTGGAGGGGCCCTTTTGACTGTGCCGCCACCAGGAGAAGTGAGAGGGGTGGCGGCCAGGAAGAGGGCCTTCTCGGTGGTGGCCCCCCAACTTTGGAATACCCTCCCCTTAGAATTGAGAACTGCTCCCTCTCTGTTAACATTCCGGCGGGGGCTGAAGACCTTTTTATTTCAAAAAGCTTTTAGTTGACAGGTCTGGCGGGCTGGCTGGTTTATTATATTTTATGATCCACTGGTTTTTTGTTGCTTTTAAATTATACTGTTGTTGGTTTTAATTGTTTTATTGTATTGTTTTTTATATTGTTTTTAAAGTGTTTTTAATGTTAGTTTTTATACTTTGTCAAGCCGCCTTGAGCGCCTTTAGGCAAATAAGGCGGGATACAAATCTCCTAAATAAATAATAAATAATAATAATAATAAATAATCAATACAAGTATTATTATTATTATTATTATTATTATTTATTAATCTTCTGGGCAGTGTTAACAAACCTCTGGAGCGGGTTGCCAGCTTGTAGTGTGTCTGTGGTGGGGCAATGTCACTGAGCCCCCAGTGTAGCCACCCCACCTGTGCATCACCCGGCTACACCTCTCCGCGCCCGTAATCGCTCCGTTTAGGAGCGATTCAAGCAACGGGAGGGGGGGCAAAAAGCACACAGATTTTTTCCAAGCTGCTGCTCCCTGCCCCAGCAGCGCCTGCCACACTCACCTACCCCCCACAGGACCCTCCCTATGCCTCTGTTTCATATTCTGTCATTGTTGAGCATGCTTCAGGATCACCGGAGGGTCACCTAGTTCAGGTACCTATATCTGGGACGGAATTCAATGAACAGAGTCAGGTAGAAATGATAAGGGACAAGATTCTAGATTGTATTGACAAATTAAAGGTAAAGGTTTCCCCATGACTGAATGGTCTAGTCATGACCGACTGTAGGGGGCGGTGCTCATCTCCGTTTCAAAGCCTGTAGAGCCGGCATTTTATCCAAGGACAAGCTTCCATGGTCATGTGGCCAGCATGACTATACGCCATAGTGCACAGAACGCCATTACCTTCCCACCAAAGTAGTCCCTATTTATCTACTTGCATTTAGGTGCTTTCGAACTGCTAGGTTGGCAGGAGCTGGGACAAGCAAGGGGAGCTCACTCCGTCGTGCAGTCTTGAACTCCCAACCTTCTGGTCAGAAAACCCAGCAGCAGCAGTTTAACCCACTGCGCCACCACGTCCTATGATTGACAAATTACATGTTTATAAATCACTGGGTCCAGATGGCATCCTCCCAAGAGTTCTGAAGGAACTCAAATGCAATTTTTTTAAAAAAATGACAAAAAAGTGCAACCTGTCTTTTAAATCATCCTCTGTGCCAGCAGACTGGAATGCAGCCAATGAAACATCAACATTTAAAAAAAGGATCCAGGAGGGGTCCAGGAAATTAGAGGCTGATCAGCTTAACACCTGTTCCAAGAAAATTGGCGGAAAGCATAATTAAAGATAAAATCATGAGGCACCTAGAAGAAGGAGCCTTGAAAGTGAGTGTGTGTGGTTTCAGAAACATTTAAGTCTTGCCTCACTAATCTTAAAGTTCTCGGAGGGTGTCAACAGACATGTGAACAGAGGCAATCCAGTCGGCACTGTAATACTTGGACTTCCAAAAGGCATTTGAAAAAATTCCTGATTAAAGGCTTTTGAGTAAACTTAGCAGTCGTAACATAAAAGGACAGGGTTTTTTGGTTTGGTAACTGGATGAAGAAAAGGAAGCAGAGCATAGGAATACTGTAAATGGGTGGAAGTAAGAAATGGGGTCCACCAAGGATCTGTGTCGGGACTGCTGCTTTTTAATTGGTTCATAAATTATCTGGAGGTGGGGTAAACAGTGAGGCGGCCAGGTCTGCAGGGGACACCAAACTATTCAGAATGGTTAGAACCAATGCAGATGGTGAAGAAGCTAAAAATAACTCTCCAGATTTGGGAATGAGCAACCAAATGGCAAAGGTGGTTCAATGTTTTGGACAGCCCAATCCTATCCCCCCCCCATCTGTCCATACCATGCAGCACTGCTGACAAAACCACACTGCATGCTACTGTGTGTGTGTGGGGGGGGGGGAATCAGACGGTCTGGTTGTGAATGGGTCTCCTATTTGGCTGGCAAAAGTGCAAGGAAAGGCAGGGGACGTGTTAGGAAAACAGTATCCTGGCATGTGCTGCTGTTGTTGGGATCCTCGCTATCCCACCCTCAAAAGGACCCCTGCCTTCCCTGCTACCTTCCCCCATTCCTCCCCCCCCCCCGCACTAGGAATGTTCCTGCTACCATCTTACTTGCACCGGCTTGGCATCTGGCAGCCACCGCAATGCAGGCAGATCCTCTGACCATTTGCACCAGTGGTCTCAAAGTGCATCGCACCAGTGCACCTTTGACGACGCTGTAGTGACACTTACAGCAGCAAACCAGGACTGTGAGAGGGGGACATGGCTGAGAACAATAAAATTATGTATGGTGTAGAGAAAGTGGATGGAAAGAAGTTTTTCTCCCTCTCTCACAATACTACAAGTGGCGCTGATTGGCAGGAGATGTAAGATGGACAAAAGGAGATACTGTTTCACACAGCGCACCATTCGTCTATGACAGTGGTTCCCAAAGTGGTGGGTCATGACCCACCATCCTGGGAAGCACAGTTAAGGGGTGGGGAGAGGGGGAAAGCAGCAACCCAATCCCCAGGATTGCAGTGTTGCTGTGGCCAGAGAGGCTTTTTAAATACACACCTTGCTGCGCTGGCCTCCAAGGGTTGTGAGGAGCCCTGCCTGGGGAACCCCTCCTCCCACAGGGCTTCCCCAGCCTTATAACAGGTGTAAAATGCAATTGTGACACACTTCCAGTTCCACATTTGCAACCTGGAAGTAGGTTGGAATTGCATTTTACACCTGTTATAAGGCTGGGGAAGCCCTGTGGGAGGAGGGGTTCCCCAGGGCTCCTCACAACCCTTGGAGGCCAGCGCAGCAAAGGGTAAGTGTTAAAAAAGCTCCTCTGGCACAGCAGCAGCAGCCTCGGGATCATTGTGCTGCATTTTCCCCGCCCCTGCCAAGATTTAAATGGCTCCCAATGACCTTGGAAGAGTTTGGAAACTACTGGCCTATGGAATTTGTTGCCATAAGGTGTGATTGAGTGTGCCACTGCCTTGAATGGCCTTATATTAAGAGGGGACTGGAAAGAGAACAGCTCTATCAGTGGCTATTAGTCCCTATGACTATCTATGTGCTATGTCCAGATTTCATCAGCAGCATGCCCCTGAACACCAGTTGCAGGGAAACAATGATGGGAGAGGACTTTGTCTTCACTCCTGCTTGTGAATTTGGCTTCTCAGATGCAAGTTTATTGTGGGAAACAGAACGTCGGATTAAATGGCCTTTGGCAAGGCTTTTCTTACGTTCTTATGTGATCAATGAAATTATGCGTTGCATGAATTAGTGTTTCAATATGATATGTGCAGCTGTTCTGCTTTGCATGATCGAGGCCGCTTGAAGAATGATCCTGCAAATCCCAGCAGCTACATAGCCAACCTCCAAGGCATCTGGTCTAGATGCCTTTAAGAGGGGATTGGACAGATTTCTGGAAGAAAAGTCCATCGTGGGCTATAGGCAATGATGGGTTGTAACCTCCTTACATGAGTAGTAGGCTACTTCAGAGTACTGGGTGCAAGGGGGTTGCAACAGGATTGCATGAGGCAATAGGGTCTCTTGCCTCCCTGGGGCACCTGGTGGGGCTGCTGTGAGATACAGGAAGCTGGACTAGATGGGCCTTGGCCTGATCCAGCAGGGCTCTTCTTATGTTCTTATGAGATGAGACACCAGCTTATATCAGCCCTTTCAGGCTCTTCCAGAGGGATTGTGAACCATCAGATCCTGGGGGCAATCACATGGGGAACTAAGTAACATCTGAACCAGGGCACTGACTTGCCAATAATGGGCACAATCCAGAAGAGGCCCGGTATGCCTCACTGACATCAATGGAATATAAGTGCCTTACAGTTTTGAATGATAAACAAATGGAGTGCCAAGAAATGCTCATGAGTTTGTGCTCAGGCATGGTGCAAAGAGTCAGCTAGGTCAAGTACTGCCTGAGGGGCGCAGCCTATCAGAGGATCTGAGGGTGCACTCCTAGCCATCTTTCCAGCACTGGGCCAATGGGGCATGTGCTGCATCCTGCAGTTGGAGGGGAGGGAGTCTGGAGCCTTCCTCAAGGTAAGGGAATGTTTGTTCCCTTATCTCAGAGCTACATTGGCCTTACTGGAAAGTTGGTGCTGGAAAGTTGGTTATATTAGGATTGCGCCCTGAGTTAGCTAACCTCTGAACCCTGCTGGCAATAGTAGCACTAAATGCACAATGGGGGGCAGGCAGGTGACGGTCATTGGGGGCCCCAGCAATCTTGCACCAGCACTGCTTGTGTGTCCTATTTTCCTGCTTCTGGAGATCACATATCCCTTGCATCAGCGCACTTCTGTATTGGAGAATTGATTGCATTTTTAAAAAAACTAAAATTTTAAGCTCACATTACACATTAAGTACAAATACATGTTCTATTTATTTATTTAAACTATTTATAATGGCTGCACAAGCAGTATCTTGGATTATTCACATGTATGTATATTTTTAATCTGCAATTAAATTTATTGCAGAATAAAGCATTAAGGCAGGACACTTAATAGAATTTCATATCTCATCACATTTACATCAGCTGTAATATACATCCATTCAAGCAACTCTCTGCTTATTTTCAGCTAAGGCTACATGCATTGTGAACAAGCAGTCTCCTCAAAAGTGGAGACAACTAAAAACATGAATAATTTTACATCTCACAGTAGAACTGCACCTACTTTAATATCTCTATCCCGCTCAACTTTGTGATCTCAGCTTCTGAAGTACAAAAAGTATCCAAAAAAAAAAACCCTAGAAAAAAGTTAGTTCCCTCAAGTGGAAATCTGAAGAAGCCTACTAAAGCTTTTCCTTTTCCTAGACAACTTGGAAGCAGTGCTAAAAAGTGAAGTCATAAATCTGATTCAAGTAAATCCAAAGCATTCTGAAGGAAATGCGTTTTATTGTAGATGAATATAAAAACAGTATCGGAAGCATACTAGCATCATTAAAGATGGAGTGCTGGCGGCTTTTCTCTGGCAAATCTTTGTAGCCAAGTGCCAAAATTTCAGAAACCAACTTTCATCTCTCCAAGGAAGCAGAGGTAAAACAAGATCTCTGGCATACACACTTGGAGAAGAACATTTCAATGTTCTACATCCTTTGCGCTGTCTTAAAACTCCTCCGATTACCGCAAATAATGGTCTATCATTTTAATGTCTTCTGGAGATTATGTATGGGGACCTAATTCATTCCTCTGATAACTTGTGTTATTACCCTTATTGAGTGACATGGGTGGCTTAAAGCCACTCTTTAGCACTGATTTCAATGTGCAAAAATCATCAGCAGCAGATGAATCAGCACACCAGTTAGTTTAGGTAGTTAATTACAGTGAGAGCAAAATCCTAACCTGGTGTTGCACCGGCGCAGAGCTCTTGCACTGGACCAGCGCCGTTGCAAATGTGCTGTCAGGGGCGTCTGCACCGTGGAATCGGTCGCTGTACCGGTGAAAGCAGCAGTGCTGATACATGGTGTCATGAACAAGCGGGGACTAGGCCTAGCTGACTCCATCTTGGGGCAAGCTGCCTGCCTTCCCAGCCCCCTCTCTGTACCTTGTTGGTGGGAACTGTTCCTGGAATGGTGTTATGTCTCGGCTTAGTGGCCAAGGGCTGGGAGATAAGGCCCTCCAGCAGAAAAACATCTCAAGGACACCTTCCTCGGTACCAGGACTGCTTGCCTCCGGCTGAGAAGCAGGGGGCTTTCTTTAGCCCCTATGCTGTAACCTGTAGTTTTAATAAATCATTATATTTTACTTCATGGTGTGCCTCGTGTGCTGGGAATGGGGGTGAGCTGAATCCAGTCTCGGCACTGGGCTACACTACTGGGCTCGGTTGGGCGAAGGTAATGCCTCCTGGGTCAGTGAAGGTTGCTAGTGGCCACGAGGGGACATCATCCCACGATCCATGGGGGCTGTCTGGAAGCACCAGACCCCCGGGCATTGTGATACACAGCCCAGTGGCCACACCTGTCAGCTGTGCTGGTCGGGCGCCGGTGTTGCTTGGCCAGCGCGGGACTGTGCTCAGGGAATGCCAGAGGTGTAATGGGCGGCCAACAGACAGTGCAGTTGGGCCATAGCTTAACCCATCCCTGAACTGGGCGGCATCAATTAGGGCCGCTCCTGGCCACATGGACCTGTGCATGCAAATCTGCAGGTGCAGATCTGAGCAGCCCCATAGGGCTGACTGGGGCTTACCTCAGGCAAGGGGAAGACATCCCCTTGCCCCGTGCTGAGCTGCTGCTGCCTCCTAACGTGCTTAGGATGCAGCCCAGCTGCGCCGGCTTGGTTATTCCACTGCAGGTTAGGATTGGGCTGCCCATGTCTGCAATTTGATACATGATAATAGTCACAAGTGAATGTTGACAATCCCAGTCAAAGTCTATGCCCCCAAACTCAGGTGAAATTCAACAGTCATCTAAGTATGGCTGTCAGGATTCACTGGGGCTCATTGAAAAAGTGGGAAAATGTGTATTTGTTTTAGGGTGTTTTGGAAATCCATCTATGATTAACATCCATGTGCGAATGCCAGTGTTCACAAATTTTGGGCATTCACTGTAACATTCATGCCATGTGCCTTTAAGACATACCTCATGATCACCAGCTATTAGGGATGTATGACATCAATACAACCTCTTATAGCAAGGGGTGGGTGTTTACTAGTTGCAGTTTACTAAAAATGTGGATTTACAGTTTGACTGCTGGGAAACAGCAATTCCATCACAACAGGCCAGAGCATGTCTTTGGGTGGCTCCAGCTGATTCACGTGCAGCTGCAATTCCCCAGTGAGAAAACCACAGCATCTGGAAAGGCCCTAAGCATAACAGTCAAGTAGTAAATATATTCCATGACATTTGTTTTCAGAGCAGACTCAAATTGTGCTCAAATTTACTTCTACTGCAGTGGAAATGCCTGTCTTCCATTCCTGTTTGGTGCATCGTCACTTAGCTGTTATTTTTTTCCTTGCTGTGTTTAGGGAGGGGGTCGTAGTTCTGTGGCAGAACATAATACTTTGCATAGTGGCATCTTCAAGTAGGACCAGAGGGTAGTTCTCTGTAGGAAACTCTGGGGAGCTACCGTCAGCTAGAGCAGTGGTTCCCAAATGTTTTAGAGGCCCTAGAGCAGCGATTTTCAACCTTTTCTATGGCATACTGAGAAGATACTAAAAGTGATAAGGCACACCATGCTGCCAAGGGGGGGGGGCTCACATCCCACATTGGCCGTACAAATAAATGACCATCTCTCAAATCCCCACAGCACACCTGTGGACCACTTGCCATGGCACAGTGGTTTGAAAATGGCTGCCCTGGAGATTGCTGCCTTATTTGTAAATGCCAAGGGATGTGGCCATAATGATGATTGGGCAGCAGTGCTTCCCCCAAGCTAGTTTAACCCTTGAAGCACATAGCCTAATTTGCCCTGTCAGTATCTTAACCCAACAAAAATTGGGTCATGACCTGCCAGTGGATTCCAGATCCACAGTTTGGGAACAGCTGAGCTTGAGTAAGCTGAGCTATAGAAACCAATGGTCTGGTGGTGCACTATAAAGCAGCTTCCTATTCCTTCCCTTACCCATTCCAACTGTATGAATGGCAAAACTGGCCTCAAGAATTTTCATGTTTAACCTGGAAATCACCATATGATCCTATGCCTGCAAATACAGGAAGGCTGGCTAAGGAAACAAACAAACCAATAGACTAGAAGTTTCCAACAATTCAGGCAGACCAATCTTATCCCTTGGTAGTCCATAGCATGCAGTGCTGCCAGTGATATCATCCGGGTGCGCCAGGAACCGGAATGCCCGGATGATTGGCAGCCCTCCACCCCTATGGTGGAGGCCAGCCACGCCTTCCTGCGCCTCCCTGCGCCTGGAATCGCTCCATTACAGAGCGATTCGGACGCACGGGAGGGCGGGTGGGCCCAGGAACAGCTCACCTGTCCTTGGGAGAGATGGTGCGGCCCGGGCCCATCCGTGGAACAAGCGGAACGCCGTACCGGCCCGTTCCGCCTGGATGCCACCGCTGAGTGCTGCTAATGAAGCATGTGCTGCATGCTGTGGTGGTGGTGGTGGTGGCGGCGGCAGACAGAGAGGTAACTTATTTTGTACTTACTTCTCTGTAGGCCTTCTGGCCATTAAAGGGTCTCTGAAGACTCACACCATCTCTTTTGCTGGTGTACACCCAGAAAGAGTCAGGGGGCAGGACTGGGACAGGAAAGAGGGATTGGATCAGCTGCTGAGGCTATCATTTCAAGCAGCAGATTGGTGGAGGGTACCCACCTCTCCACTCACATCCTCTGTTTCTCCACCCAGTCTTTGGACTGGAAGGAAAGAGGAGGATGGAATGGGAGAAGTAGTGCAGCGGAGAGGAGACAGGTGGGCAGAGCATTCAGTGGACTCTAGTTCTCCACTCTCATTCGCATTTCCTCTTCTGCTTCATTCCCCTCTTCCTTTTCCGATCCAGAAATATAAAGTCTTTAAAGACAGCATTGATAGTTCCAGATTTGTACTGCAGCCACACTTAATTTTCCTTGCAGAATCACCCACCCCAGAAGATTATCATCTTGTTTTCCTGAAAGGCTGGAGCAGAAGGGAGGATACCAAGAAGTTTAGTTAAACACAATCCATATCCTTTCTTCAAATATCCAATTCCGCAGAGTAATCATATTGAAACAAGAATCAGATTGTCCAATGTAACAAATGCAAGGGTGGGTTGGGTGAGGCTAACTTGGCTCTTAATATAAGCTTCATTGCTGAACAAAACACATTCCAAGCATAATAGGTGGAGTACAGCAAAGTCTGGTTAAAAGCTCAATGAAACCCATATGGATAAATAATTCCACGGCACCTGTGTGTGAATGCTTTTTTTCCTCCAGCAAAGAAAGGAAGAAATGCAAGAAAAGAAGACATTAAATTAACAAAAACAGATGCTCCTAAGTAATTTACTGTTCATGATATAATATTCTTAATCATCATCATCATCAACCAATGACATCACTGGAATTATTTTATTGTTTTGCATTGAATAGTGGTGGAAAGCTGGGATATTATTATTATTATTATTATTATTATTATTATTATTATTATTATTTATTGCACAGTCATGTTTTTGATTGGATTCTGTATGTATTCACCTCTTGAATCCTATCGGATCTAGGATAGGCATCTATTTTATTTTATTTTATGTTGTTGCATTACAAATATTGTTGTAATATATATACTGTTTCTAATAAAGTGGGCTTCTGCAACTGACGGATGATACTCGTGCTCATCCTGATGGTATTCAAATACTTTTCCAAATGTTTCGGGGTAGCACCCCAGGGTATTACCACAATGGGGTAGCACCACAATGGGTATTACTCTTGCTTTCTTGTGCTACAGTCTTCCAATTTCTATTCGCAGATCTTTATACTCAGTCATTTTCTCCAGTTCTTATCTTCTACTATCTCAAGGTAGTGCAAAGTCTACTATCAGACTTATCCTTCTTGTCAATTATGGTTATATCTGATGTATTATGCGGCAGATGCTTATCAGCTTGTATTCTAAAATCCCAGAGCACGTTGATACCTTCATTCTCTACTACTTCTTCAATTTTGTGGTTCCACCAATTATTACTTGCAGGCAGTAATACTTTTTACACACATTCCAATGAATTATAGTTCCAACTTTATCGCGCCATTCTTTATAGTCTGCACAATCTTCTTGCAGCAGCTGACCAGGTGGTCCACAGTTTCATCTGCATCTTTACACAGGTGACATTTGCTGTTCATAGATGTTTTCTCAATTTTGGCTCTATATACATTTATTCTTAGTGCTCGGTCTTGAGCGGCCACAATTAATCCCTCTGTCTCCTTCCATCTACTTGTTCTTAGCCAGTGCCAGGTTTTGTTATTGTTAGTGCTTTCTGCAATATCTTTTATGTACTGACTATGGAGCCATTTACTTTGCCATTTTTCCTTCCTGTTTTTCATTTGGCCTTTTTTTAAATAAATGAGTTTGATTATATCCCTGTCCCTAGTATTTAGCATGTTTTCCTGGTAAACCAGTTTCAATGCATTTATCTTTCACATATTCTTGCAATGACCTTTTCTCTTCTTATGTAATTTGGTGCACTTGTAACATACCCTCGCCCACCTATACTTCTAGGGAAGCAGAGTCTATTTCAGTGGTATTCAAACCTTTTAGACCGGGACCCACTTTTTAGAATGGTACTTGTGTTGGGACTCACCGGAAGTGATGCCATTAACCTGGAAGTGCTGTTGTGGCAGGAAGTGACATCATCAGGCAGGAAGTGTTATCATTGTAACATAATAAAATGACACTCTGGAAATTTTTGGACTGCAGCAATTGCACAGCCATGAAACATCCCTGACAGAAAGCAAGATTAGGACAAAATAGGATGTAAAAGCACTGAACTAAAAACAAAGTGTAAAAAAAAACCCCTCATTTGAAAATTCAAACTGTTATCACTCACAAAAGGAACATAACTAGAGTAATTGTCTGCAGTTTCCATGATGGCTGCTCTCAGCTTTCTGCGACCCACCTGACAGCAGGTTGCGACCCACCAAATGGGTCCTGACCCACAGTTCGAATAACACTGATCTACATCACTGTGTGGATGTAGGGCATGGTTCATTGTCATTATCTTCCTGGTCATCCTATCTAACCCTTCTAACTCAGCCTGAGTCCAGTCTACTATGCCAGTCTCTTATGATTAGAATTGCCCATGTGTTTATTGCTCTAATATTATTATTCCAAAGCTGGGATACTACTACTACTACTACTGCTACTACTACTACTACCACCACCACCACCACCACCACCACCACCACCACCACTATTCCCAGTGTTGATGATGACAATTTTTTCTTGTGCTCTTTCAGGGAGGAATGAAGCAAGGGAGAGTCACTTTGGTTTCCCTAGTGATTAAAATGTGAGCAGAAAGTAGACAAAGATGGGAGATGGGAGGAGAGAGTAGCATTGGTTCTAAATGACACTTCCAATTTCTGACTTGTAATGCTTAGACAGTCTCAAATCTGAAGAAAAAAGGATTGAATCTGGGAATTCACCAACACAATAGATACATTCAGCATCTTGATGTAGACATCCAAGTGATCAATATCTGTGATTATGCTATAATTCATATTTTATATTTTACTCTCTGCAAATGCTCTTTAGTCCGTGCATAGCAGTAATTTATCCAGGCCTGAGACATGTTCTGTCAATCCTGTCACAGCCTCTCATATTTCATTTGTCCATCAAAGTCCATGGCATTACAGACAGGAAAATCAAAACTAAAAAGTACCACACAAAAAACACAGACCTTTCAAACAAATGAGGGAATTTTGGGGTGGTATTTCAGGGCAATTGATTTACCGCAGTCATGAATACCAAACTGTGATTTCTAGTCTTCAGGCACCCCAGCGTACAAACACAGCAAGACTCTTTAAATGGACCTGATGTGTGAGGAGGAAGCAAAGTAAAATGTACATGTAACATAAAAGCTCAGCAAGCTTTTTTTCTGGAATGATTCTAAAGGCCTCGTGCCTGGCATCCAACTCACTACTTAAAAGGAAAAACCAAAATCCTCAGTTATAATATAAGGTAGAACAAAAAGGAATGCCAGTAATCAGGGGAAGAGAGAAAGGCAAAAACAAGATTATATCAAGGCTAGTAGCATCGAAGGAAATGTTGAAGTGCAAGAGTTTGTCATGACACTCTGCAAAGTGTGTGTGTGTGTGTGTGTGTGTGTGTGTGTGTGTGTGTGTTTCATTAGAGTGTCTTCTCCTGCCACTTTGAAACTTATTCTATGTCATTTAAAAACATGCTAATTTCATCTCAAACTTTTGAGGTGGGTTGCTGTAGCTTAAAACAAATGCTTGAAAATGGAAACATTGAATTAAAACACATGCCAGATAGAAAGAGGTAAACACGCTAGCCCATGTATGTTTGAAGCCCTGCAGCACAATGTGCAGAGATGTGGCGGGCCTTTCATTTGCAGCTGCTGGGCAATAACACTCTCACCAGGGATGCTGGCTGAGGCAGGGGATCCCATTTGGTCCAGAAGAAGAAGTGATTAAGGCTTGTGAAGGCCAGGGAGTTTAAGGGTTGGGGGAGAAGCAGATGGGAGTGGGTAAGCAAGGAGGAGCAGAGTATGAAGAAGGGAAGAGAAGCTTGGACAGAATGAGGACATTGGACATGGCAGGAATCAAGGAGGCAGGAGGAGATAAAGGCCAAAGAATGGGAAGGTAAGGGGAGAACTGAAAAGAAGGGGCAAAGGAGAAAGCTGGAGGAACCTCAACAAAGGAACACACAGAAGTGAGCCAGTGAGGGAGAGGGAGAATGGAGTGGAAGAAGGGTGGTGGACAGAAAGAATTCCAGAAAGTGGAATTCCTCAGAAGGGAATAAAGAGGGATCAGAGGAAAACAATAAATGGCAAGAGCTACAGAGAGAGACACGAGCCATTTTCATGAGTTATGAGTCTTTTTGTGGCAAGCTGCGAGGTGGGTCAGGTGTGCACACGCATGCATGCACATTACAAACAGTCAAAATGGGAGGTGCAGGGGGTGCAGTCGGAATTGTCATTTCACACTTAATGACATTCCAGCGGGCCAGCGATGCACTGCTGACAGCGCTTCACTCCTAACCGGCTGCTGCAAGGAATCCTCCCCCTCCCCCGCCATTCACATCACAACTGAACTCAGAAGAACGGAAGGCAGAAAAATTGTCCCAGCCGCGGCACATCATTCATTCAGTGAGACCTGTTTTTCACCAAAGCCGGGCTGACCTGCGGCTGTTACACGAGCAAGCATGCAAGCAAGCACGTTTGGCTGCAGAGAACCTTCAGCTCTATACAAAACTGGCTGCTGCAATGAAAACTCCGCCCCCTCTGTGGCTAAGCAATGTTCTTCTATGGCTAAGACTCCTCCCCTTCTTCCCTCCATCACCCAGAGCCAGAACTCAGACCGCTCTTTCATCCAATCGAGGGCCCGAACCTTCAGGGATGGACAAGACAACTCCACTACCGTTTCCCTTTCCCTTCAGCTGACTGGTTGTGCCTTCCTCTGCCCAGGTCTCATGTTCCTTCCTCCTTCCCACACTTCATGCTCGCTGCTACCCCAGCTACCCCAAACAGGTACATTTTCAAATGTCTTAGCTTTCTGCCTCCTCTCTACCCATCCAACTGCAACTTTTCTTCTGGGTGGAAGGACAGTTGGTTGTGGTGACTTTGTGGCACTTCCCGGATCTCCAAAAGAGTTCTTCTTTGGAAGCAGCAACAAAGTAATGAAGCACGCGCACTGATTCGAGTTGCTTCGAGTTCAAACATGTTTTAACTACTGTAGATGCTCGGCCAGGGCACAGTGCTATGGGCCAGTTAGATGCACCAAATGCTTCCAGCGTACATGGCCTAGTGGCATTTCTCTCATCCCATAACAGAGAGAAATGGCCATATTCTCAGTCCTAGAAGAAGGATCAAAATGCCTGCACGGCAGCCATTGAAATCAACTGATGTGATGAATCCAGTAAGTGCACACAAAGACGGCAGCATTTGTCTCACAGCGTATCTTCATCCTGGCCTTTTGTGCCCGTGGAAGTCTTTTCAAAACACTGAATATTCAAAAATGGAGAAAAAAAAAAGAATAATCGAAAGCTAAAAGCTGGTGGAGATGAGATGGGAACAAAAGCTTTTATCTGCTTAGCGTTTCAATTGAAAGAGCTCCAGTTTAATTCCTTTTTGAGAGAAAGCAGAAATAAGAGGAAATTACTCCATTGCTACCTTTCATCTTAGCATATAGAGCAACCACTGAGGTGATGGCTAATGGTCAGAATCCTTTCAATAGCCCCGACAGGCATGCTTGAGCTAGCGGACTGGCTATTATTGTGCCTCATTTATTATCTGGTCCACAACAATTTTGCTATTTGCATTCAGTATGAGGATTGTGTTCTCTTAATGATGAATGGTAAAATATGCCTCAAGCCCTCAACTGCACATTGGCCTGAATGCCCTGCTTAGGCCTGGGCTTTTAAAGGGATAGTTCTTCAGGGTGCCTTTGAAATATGACTACAGTGCACTTTGGGGCTCAGGAACAGTGGAGAATGAAAGCAGTACAAAGTGAAGAAACAAGGATGGAGTGTACAGTCCACAGGTGTTTGTTTGGAGTGGGTAAATCTATAGAATGAAATAGAACTCCTGTGAGGCTACACTGAATCATAGAATCATAATAGAAGGGACCTAAAAGGTGATCTAGTCCAACCCCCTGACTGTCCACCCCCTCTGCCTGTAGCAGGAAATTCTCCTAGAACATCTACAGTAAGTGCCTGTCAAGCCTCTGCTTGGAGGTCTCCAGTGAGGGAGAATCTACCACCTCCCTTGGCAATCTATTCCAAGTAATACATTTTTACCAGTGCAGAGAATGAGAAAACAAACAGGGGTGGTCCAGCCACTAGGCGGGGGTTGCAAGTTAGGGGAGGTGGTAAACTGATGGGGGCACCCCTCAACATGTACCTATGAGCTCAGTGCCTGCCTAGCTGCTCCACTTGGCTACTGCCCCATTCTCTTTTCACATGTTGACACTGCTGTCCCGGGCAGCAAAGCTGCCTGGACTGCATCGTGATCATGAATAGGCTTGATCTATAAACACCCAGTTCTGTAATGAATGAATGAACTTGAAGGCAGAGTATGAACAGATATCACTACCTTACATTGGATCAGACTAGTGGCTCATCTAGCCCAGTGCCCTGACTGGCAGTGGCTCTCTAAGGTCTCTGGAAGGGGTGGCATCAGTGATTGAGTGGGTTGGGCACTGGTAGGAATCCATCCCTATCAGAAGACCCACCTAGCCAGGCGGTCTCCTGAACCCTCCAGTGGCAGTGGTATCACCAATGTGCCATCAAATGGATGGCAGGGGCACCAGGAGGGGACTGGACTCTTTCTTCTGCAGTTCCTCCTAGATGGAGGTGCCAGGGACTGAACCTGGGACCTTCTATAAGCAAAGCATATGTTCTACTAAGCAGCAACAGACTTCCCCAACCTAGTATTTTTTTCCTCCACAAAACTATACTTCGCCACTACCTTTTTATCTGCCATAAAGCACAAGGATAAACATATTTGCTTGCCTAGTAAGTCTATTTGAATTAATTATTCCAGTGCTGAGTTTGCAAATAAACAGAGATTGAAAAAGCAAAAAATGGAGCTGGAACGAAAGGTGCCGTTTCCACATATTGGCCTAGAATCACCTTTCATGGTTTTTTGTGCTATTTATGTGAATGTGTGATCGCTGTTAATGTGGAATGGAAGGCTGAAGAGAGACAGCTGCAATTCCAATTATATTCTGGCCAATGCAGGTGGAACACTTGTGAAAACTGCTTGAAGCCTCATGTGTGAAAACAAAAGCAGCCTGGCTTTGAAAGACTTCACTCCACTTTTCTGAATGTAAAAAAAACTCCTATTTCAAATTGCCCAACCGACTATTGTTTTTTCTTTCTTTCCTGTTTTACCACACAATGCTCTCTTGACTTCAGACAAAAGCCAAAATGTTCCTTTCCAAACAATGACATTAATTTGCTCCTGGATCTGAATCAGGGGCACCATTTTAGATTGGGAGTGGTGGTGGAGAATTTGCAACAGGGTTTAAAACTCTTTTCTCGACTCTCCTTAAATGGAGAGTGCAATTCTAACTTGGAGTTAAGCCTGCACAGTTAGGCCAGCAAAGTTTGGCTGGCACAAGGGACACAGACGTGCGCCATCCTCTCTGACTCTGAGAGTGGTCCAAATGCACTTTACAGTGGCCCTTGTGCCAGCCAAAGTTTGCTGGCCTAACTGTGCCGGCCTAAATCCAAGTTAGGATTGTGCTCTAAACTGAAGAAAGCAATGCATTCTAAGTGCAGTTGTGGAATTAATTTTTTTTTTTACACCTCATCATAACTATAGCAATTTTACTAAAGCACATCAAGCTGTCATTTTGCACTACCCCTATAAGAAAAGGATTTGTGCTTTTGGCATCTGATGATTACAAAGGCCTTTTTAATTGTATGCAGTGATGAAGCCCTAACTAGAGGTGACATGGGAGATCTAGGATGAGGAAAGATCTTCCATAGTCTTTGTTTTGCTAATGAGCTATAAAATGGGTCTGCTTTGAAGATCTGAGAAACGTTCTCCTGCAGATGGTATTTAATTTAATCCTTTCCCCCATGCCCTTTCCCTGACTCCAGGACCCTCAAATAAGCTACTATTAACTTATATGTTTACATCAGGGAAAGGGCATGGGAAGAAAAGGTTACTGAACACCCTCTCCCAGATTGCCAATCCCAGAGTTTTAAAAATGACTTAGCAAGTTAGCAAAACTAGAAAAGCAAGAACCATGGGACATCCTAATCGTGGTCTCCCAAGACACATCTGGTTTGATCCTTGCATGTAGAAAAACTGAGAGGCTGGCCAATTTTGTGCTCATTTAAATGGAAGTAAGTCCCACTGATCAGTGGGCCTCATGGCCCAATCCTAAAAGGGATAGGCAATGTCAGAGCACTAAAAGCCATAAAGCAGTCAGAGTCAGTCATAAAAGGCACTCTGGCCCATTAGCATGCTGCTGGGAGACTGGCAAGGAGGCCAGAGCTTTCCCCTGCCTGCACCAGCAGATCCAGAGCTGACTGCCACAAATGGTAAGGTGGTGAGAGAGGTGGGAGGGTGGCAGGATGGCAGAACAGGGGCTGGGGAGGGCAGAACAGAACGGGGCAGCAACAGAGGCAGGGAAGGGCAGATCGGGTCTGGGAAGGGCTAGGTTTGGTAGCAGCCACTGCAGAATCCTACTCCCCTTCTGAAACCTGATCTTGCGGCGTGCATCCATGTAGACCTGTGCCAGCTATTTACCTAGTGCAGATCCAAGTAGATCCCTCCTCCGAGTGAAAAAACCTCTGCAACTACCCCTTCCGCAGGATGTAGCAATAGCCATTTTGATGCTGCTGCATCCGTGTGTGTGTGTGTGGGGGGGGGGAAGAATAGGACTGGGCTCTTACCCTATAATAATATGGGTACCAATTATAGCCTTCGCCACAAATAGAAGTGCTCGAAAGAAATTATCACAAATGGGGCCATTCCAAATGGCACCGATGCTCAGATCTGTAAAGACTAGGGTCCAAACCCAACACGCAGCGATTCTGTGTGAAAATGCATCATTGAATCACAACTGTGCGTTTTAATTTCATGTGGGATTTGTAACCACACATGAACTGCAATCCTTTCTTTGAGGCAAAAGCTGTGCCAGGCCCTCCTTTGGCACATATGGAACTTACTTCTGAGTAGTCAGACATTGAGTGATCATGTCTGCATGTATGGAGGTAGAAGCAGCACTTGCCAGCCAAAAGAGCTTCTCCTACATTCCAATTCATGCTCGGTGTTCCCATTAATGTTTAATTTGTTGTTTTAATATGTTGTTTTAATGTGTTTTACTTATTATGGTTACATTGTATTTTGTTCTGTTCTCTGCAAGCCGCTTTGGGCATTTCCTTCGGCATTGGAAAGGCGGGGTATAAATTCTTCAAATAAATAAATAAATTTGTTTTCTGTGCTAATGTGCAGAGGGCTGAACTGCTCAAGAAAGAGGGAAGCTGTCGGCCAGTCCCTGGCCTTCTGGGTAAGCAGGCCCTAAATCCCTACCACCAACCCTGCACTCAGGCAAGCAGAAGCCTCCTCCCTGGCTTCACTCTTGTTCGTCCTCCACTGCTATGTGACTTGGGCTGTACTTCTATACACACTTTCTGGGAAATAAGCCCCATGGGACACAATGGGACTTACTTCTGAGTAGGCAAACATGGAATGATCATGACTTCTGAGTAGGCAAACACTGAATGATCACGGCTCCTCTCATTGATGAAAGCCTAGTTGAAACGGGGCATTGGAGATGAGAGGAGAAAGGAGCAGCCAAGAATGAATGGAGACAGAGGGGAAGAATGATGCTATCACTCTCCCTGCCTGGATAGCCATCTTATACACACTTTCTGGGAGTAAGCCCCATAGAAAAGAATGGGGTCTACTTCTGAGTAATCATGGATAGACCTGTATCAGATGTGCCTCTGTGTCCACCCTCTGCCCCTCAATTTCTGCTCCTTTCTTTTTATGCTGGGTGGGGGGAAAGAGGTGGAAGTTCCTTTTGGTCTGATGGGTGTCGGATGGACCCATTTTGTCCAATGAAGTTTTAAGTCTTTGTGCGCAGGCAGCAATGGAGCTCAGCCCTCTGAAATTTCCTCACTCCAGCCACAGGCTGGCATGCTTTGGAAGACAGTCTCTCTGTCAAGGGAACCCAGCAGATAGGCAGAAGAAGACTTGCTAGATGGAAGCCACTTGTTTATTAACACCAGTGACTTTCAGCAAGAAGACCTATGCAAGTGGAGATTTTGAGATACAAATTGTGAGCCTCCTCCCCATTATCCTATACACACTTTCCTGCAATCCTATGCACACTTTCCTGAGATTGAGCCCCATTTAACTCAATGAGACTTTCCCCTGAGTAGGTGTACATAGGAGTTATATAAACAGATGGCACCTTCCCCCCTCCAGTGGGAAGAGGATAAATGTACTGTTGGATTCCATGTCCTTCTCAATCCCCCTGTAGAGTCTAAGGAGAGGACAGAGCAAAAGCAAAAGCCGTCTTCTCTACTGTCTCCCATACCACAAGCAAAGGGGAGCAAAGCAATAGTAGGCTGACCCATCGTGCTGGAGACAAGGAGGGGAGGATCTGCGGCAAAGAAATGCTCTGCCAGCAGTCAGTCTAGGATGCTGTCTAACCTACCAAACAAATGGATATCAAGAACCATGCAGGTTTTGCAACCACACATTCTGAAATCTCCATGGAAGAATCCAAATTCATGAGTGGGCAACACGAGTGGGCAACTTGGATATTCCATGGCACGAAACCCACGGGATATGGAAGCTCGCATGAGTTTTGCATCCTAACATGCACTTATTCCACAGAAAATTGCAGGAAGTGTGGTCTGGAGGTTGAGCTGTTGCCCTGCCTGAAGATGCTAAGCAGGAGCAGCCTTGGATTGGCCTTGGATGGGGGGGGGGGACCAGAAGTCACTGACAGAACCTGTGAAGGAATGTGAAGAGTATGGAGGAGTCAGCTGACAAAAGATGGATAAAACCTACAGAACCAGCCAAGGTGTGATGTGTCGTTGTCTGTGAAGGCTCTGAGGATGACCACACATTGAAAGGGAAACATCTGAAGGAATTGAGGGTTCTGTGAGTTGTACATAGAACAATAGTTGTAAAACGCCCAATTGAAAAAATGGGGTCTATGAACAGCCTGCCAATGTAAACCGCCTTGTGTCCAGTGAAATCTGGAGAATAGCAGTATAAAAATACTGTAAATAAATAAATAAATAAATAAATAAATAAATAAATAAATAAAATGCCCATTATCCATGGATTTCTGCACATGCGCTTTGGACACAAGGTGCAGTAGGCTTTTCCCATGGATATACCAACTTGTGACACACCAGTTTACGGGCTCCACACCATCTGATTTTTTTTTCACCTGGCAGTATGTGCAAGGATTTTGGTTCCAGGCTGAACACATTGGGTATACATAGTTACCAACATTGATTTACTGTTCTATGAACAAGATAGAATTTACAGATAGAATTTCCCCCCCTCTTTGTCACCTATTCCTCTCTCCAGTGTCCATTCTTCTCACTCAAAAGGACAGGTTTATGGGTTTTATTTTTTGTTGCTTCCACTAGTTCTCTGAACCCCACAATTTTGCTAGCTGATCATCAGACGCAGATGACCTCAAAGGCTCAAGAGATGCTTATTAAGGTATCCGATCCTGTGAGGTCATCCCTAATGACATTCCAAGGAGGAGAGCTATGGTGACCTTCCTGTTCTGTATGGTGGCTGTAGAAACACTGTGTCTTCATTCATATTTTCTGAAACATGCTGACCTAGCAACACACCATAAATCAAAAACTTGCAGTAATGGGTAGATTGCAGTCCATTCCAGCAGGTCTTTGCAATTTTTATACCAACTGGTAATATATGGCCTCCAGGGATCCAGAGAAGAATTCATGAGGAAGACTGCATTGCTTTTAAAATTATTGCCTGAAATGTAAGAAAGAAAAATGGGCAATCTTGAGGGCAAATAGCACAAAACAAAAGAGATGGAATATCTGAATGTTGCTGTATTTTCTGTATCCTTCACACTACCTTATACCGGCATTTTAATAAATATTAGTGAACTTGTTTTCTTTCTTGGAAAAGGTGTTCTAAACCTTTTGGAAGTAAGGATTTTGGGAAAAACTGACAGCCTATGCCCATGGATGTATGCCCTGCCTGCTCCTGCTACAGGAAAGCCATGGTTCCTGCCTAGGATGGCTGTACCAAGCTGGGAGGTGTAAAAACAGCATTTGAAATGAGCTGGCAAAACTACATGTGACACTAAATATTCCAGTATGTCATTGCAGGTGGGCAACCCAGTCAGCTTGCCTCCCCCAACCCGTTCCCAACCTCCATGCAACACTTTTAGCTGGTGGTATGCATATACCGCCAGCTTTAGGACCTTTAAGTTTGGGCCCTAAGTTTATTTGGGTGTAACAGTTGCAAGCATTGAAATTTGGCCAGTGATTTCCAAATATTTTAGTGCCACCCAATTCACCTTTTAAAACAACACTATCAGTAACTTCCTAGCTTTATGATACTTAAAAGAAGTTTCACTTTACCAGCTGCTGAAGCTTTACTTCTGTTTCTATCCTTTTTACTATTTTTTTTTTTTTGGGGGGGGGAATGCCTTCTGGTGCATTTGTTGAGTTCCATGTTCATCAGATTGGGACTATTCTCAGGAATTCTCATCACATTCCTCTTTGCCTGGTCTTCAATAAGAGGTGAGGCAGGGTTCACGTTCCACAGAGCTCAATACTTTTTTTTGCTAGC
The DNA here is from genome assembly GCA_029204185.1 of Lerista edwardsae. Taxonomy (NCBI): domain Eukaryota; kingdom Metazoa; phylum Chordata; class Lepidosauria; order Squamata; family Scincidae; genus Lerista; species Lerista edwardsae. The sequence continues at coordinate 2,245,770 of JAJKFI010000045.1, forward strand.
TATCTGTCAGTTCCACTCCCCACCAAAAATCAGGTTGCAACCCATGGCTGCGGCCTACCCACAGTTTGCGAACCACTATTATAGGATGTCTCTTTGCCTCCACGCTGCTTTCCACTGAAAATCACCTCTCCAAAGAAGCAATTTAACCCAAAACGTACTTGTGACAATTTAGAGTGCAATCCTAAACTGGAGTTAGGCCGGCATAAACTAAGCCAGCAAAGCACAAGGGCCACCATAAGGCGTGTTTGGACTACTCTTGGCATCAGGGAGGATGGCTCATGTCTGTGTGCTGGCCTCTCTGACACCAAGAGTGGTCTGAACATACTTTATGGTGTCCCTTGTGCTGGCCAAACTTTGCTGGCTTTGCTTATGCCAGCCCAACTCCGTTTAGGATTGTGCCCTTAACCATTTTTAGAGTTAAATGGCCTCTTGAGGGAGTTGATGTTCACCAGGCAAAAGTGTGGAAAGAGATAAAAGCCCTTTACCTTCACAGTGCTATTCCAATCAAAATGGCTGCTACACACAAGCAGACTTACACCTGCAACTACACACTGGTACATTTAGCATTTTTGCCCTCAGTAGAGTTTGGCCCTCAGTATTACTGTAAAGTACTAGCTTGGTCCTTCAGGCTAATGGTAGGACCTATACGTATACTCCTGGTAAGTATCACACAAAAATAATCAGATTAATTTAGAAGAAAAATATTTAGGTTGCCTGTGATCATTCTTAGTAAGCTAGTAATATGGTCACTGCATCAGCGGATGCATAAAATTCAAATTGCCGTAAGTGAAATGTTAAACAGCAAATCAAAATAAAGTTGCTAACTTAACAACCAGACCACAGATGGTGTAATTCTTTATATAGATTTTTCTAACAATATGCAGTTCCAGTGAGCAGTTTACAAGGCCACCAATAATTAAATCATATTCTCATGCTTTTTTTCCCCTCTGCAGACATCAAAAACATGAGGACGGCTGGATATTTTCAACATCATGTTGTGTAAGAAAAGAAGGATACAGGCTTGTACTCGCGTGAACTAGGACTTGATGTGTGCACTTAAAACCTGTCTTTTGAAGCAGAGTGCAGTGCAGGTCTTTTTGCAGAAGATGTTTCATATACTTCCAGGGTCATTTCATATCACATGTGTCTTTAGCACCCATCTGTGCTGGTGGTTTCTGTATGTACAATGCTTAGCACCACACAACATCCATATTTCATTTCATTTCGGGGGTTCTTCTGGAGTTCTTAAGGGGTTCTTCGGGGGGGGGGGGAGGGTCTAGCACACAGATCACACCATTTCCACATTATTCCCACATTACAGTTTGTATGCCCACCAAGAATGAAGGGTATGAGTGTGTAAAATTGGCTTGTTATTGAAAAGCATCCACCAGAAAAGGATAATCAGGTCCCCATTTTTGGAATATCTTGAAGGGACATGTCTTATGATTATCACAGAGTCTTGTGAACCCTCAAAAATAAACACTTTTATAGTAGCATAAGCTTCTGTGACTTTATCCACCTTGTATCCAGTATAGCTTACACAACTAGGGATGTGTTAGTCAGTGCCACACATCTCTTTCTTTTCTTTGCTATAACAGAGTAAGACAGTTGGTGTGTTGGGCCCTGGTAGATCTCTTTAGAGTTTCCCACAAAAATGGTAAAGGTAAAAGATTCCCCAAGACCGAATGGTCTAGTCATGACTGACTGTAGGGGGTGGTGCTCATCTCCATTTCTAAGCCGCAGAGGTTGTCCTAGGACAAGTTTCTGTGGTCAGGTGGCCAGCATGATTATATGCCGAAGCACACGGAACACCGTTACCTTCCCACCGAAGTGGTACCTATTTATCTACTCACATTTTTAGGTGCTTTCGAACTGCTAGGTTGGCAGGAGCTGGGACAAGCAACAGGAGCTCACTCCATCACATCGTCTCAAACTGCCAACCTTCCGGTCAGCAGCTCAGCAGTTTAACCCGCAGCGCCACTAATGTCCAAAAATGGTACCACACCTCAAAAGGCTCTTTCTAGTAGATGCCTGCTGAACCTCAGCACCAAGAAGAGGGCCTCAGACATTGAGTGAATTGCATGAGGGGAATTTGTCAGCGCCTGCCTTTCCCATTCGGTGAGATGATGTGTAATTCATACTGAGAGGCAGCCCTTTCTAAGTACTAAACTGTGGCACCTCCTTCTTCCCCCCCCCCACATATCCATCTATCTGGCTGTGTTAGTTCTAAAGAGCTTTCTGAAGGCCAGGGTGGCTTAGTACAATTTTAAAGTACAATCAGGTCTCAGATGTTTGAGCTGCTCGGATACCAGCCAGTGTCATTTCTAGAAATCCTATTCTTAGGCGCTCTACTTTCATTTTGGGACTAGTTCAAAGCTGTATTATGGAAAGAAAGACGCCTGTTCAATGAAAGGGCAGATTGATTTCTTACACTGCATGAGATAGTGATTTACCTGAGGTTACAAATTGACTACAGCTGCTAAAAATAAGAAACCAACCTCATTTCTTGGTTTTGAGGGCTATCTGTGGGATAGGATGCCAATCAGAGTGAAAATTAATATTTAGAAGCAACCCTGTTGCTATGCTTCATTATTTTCCATTACATACACATGGAAAGGTGTATGCTGTGGTTCTGTTTCATATTTTGATGATCCTCCACCTTTCCTCTTTCCCTCAGTAATTACTGAACAACAGCCCTGTTTGGTGAATACTTGCTGTGCGGAAGAAATGAGATTAACTATTGAATGCTTCGGGCTAACCTGACTTTAAATCACTCCTAAAATTTGCCACAATATATTCTTAAAAGCAGCATATAAATACTGTTGACTGACTGATGTTGATCAGCACCTGGAGGTCTAGGTCCACAGTCAAAATCTCGCCTTTCGAATATTGCCAGCTCCAATTCCCCAGTTACCAGCCCAGTGGTGAGATGAGGCATGTGGAACGGTAGCAGCTGTGACCATGGGGCTAGCTGGCAATCCATGAAGGGAACTGGTTCCCCTGTCCCTCAGAGTGGCCCTCCCTTAGTTGCTGGATGAAAATGCCTTGGTTTTGAACAGCATCAAATTCACAGCATCAAATTGAACAGCATCAAATTTTCACTGATTTCTTTAGGTGGCCATGGGGAGGTGATTCATACGGGAGCTTGGAGGAAATTAGCTAGAGTGCCTCTGGAGGACATTTTGTGCTAGTAAGAGTTTTGACTCAGTTTTGTAGGGATCTATAGTTGCCTGTTATGCTGTGGGTTGTCAGAAAAACACTGCAATCTATATATATAAAGAAGAGCCTGGGTGTGTGTGTGTGTATGTATGTATGTATGTATGTATGTATGTATGTATGTATGTATGTATGTATGTATGTATGT
>JAJKFI010000045.1:2249686-2304215 GCA_029204185.1 Lerista edwardsae
GGAGTCTGGGCTCGGCCCCCCCTCGACATGGGGGCCAGAAGGGGTGCAAGACACAATGTCCACCATGCCCTGCTGGAACTCCTGGACCGATTGGCGCCAAACTCAGCATGCGGAAGCCTAGCGGCCTGGCCACGAACACTGCGGAGGTCGGGCCCCCCTAGCACCCTGGGAGTGGGGGTACACGGGGTCCCCACGTGAAAATGATCGAAAATGGCCGAATTCGGCATCAAATCCACAGTTTCCGGGGTCGCCAGGACGAGCGGCGACGCTCCCGACGCCGTCAGAGTCCGGGTTCAGGCCCCCCTTGGCATGGGGGGCCAGAAGGGGTGCAAAACAAAACATCCGCCATGCCGTGCTGGAACGCCTGGAGCAACGTGCACCAAACCTGGCACGCGCGTGCCTTGCGGCCTGGTGACAAACGGCCGAATTCATAGTTTCCGGGGTCGCCAGGGCGAGCAGCAACACTCCCGATGCCATTGAAGTCCAGGTTCGGCGCCCCCTCAGTGTGGGGGGTGAGAAGGGGTGCGAAACAATGTCCGCCATGCCCTGCTGGCACACCTGGACCGATCGACACGAAACTTGGCACGCATACACCTTGCGGCCTGGCAACAAACACTGCGGGGGTCAGGCCTCCCCAGCGCCCCCGGGGGTGGGGGTACGCAGGGGAACCTGCATAAATCGGTCGAAAACAGCCATGATCGGGGTTGAATCTGTAGTTTCCGGGGTCGCCGAGGAGAGCGGCGACGCTCCTGATGCTGTGCGAGTCCGGGTTTGCCCCCCCCTCAGTGTGGGGGGCAGGAAGGGGTGCAAGACACAACGTCTGCCATGCCCCGCTGCGACGCCTAGAGTGATTGGTGCCAGACTCGGCACGTGCCTGAGAATGGTTGAAAACGGAGAAAATTGGCGTTGGATCCGTAGTTTCCAGGGCCACTGAGGTGAGCAGTGACACTCCCGATGCCGTGGGAGTTTGGGTTCAGCCCCTTCTCAACGTGGGGGGTGGAAAGGGGTGCGAAACAAGATGCCCGCCATGCCCCGCTGCAACGCCTGGAGCGATTGGCGCCAGACTCGGCACGCGCATGCCTTGCGGCCTGGCAACAAACACTGTGGGGGTCAGCCCCCCCCCGGCACCCTCAGGGGTGGGGGTGTGCAGGGCGCCCCACGTGAAGCTGGCCAAAACCAGCCGAAATCGGTGTCCATAGTTTCCGGGGTCGCTGAGATGAGCAGCGAAGCTCCCGACACACTTGGAGTCTGGGTTCAGGCCCCCCTTGGCGTTGGGGGCAAGAAGGGGTGTGAAAGGAAATGTCCGCCATGCCATGCTGGAATGCCTGGAGGGATGTGCACTAAACCTGGCACATACGTGCCTTGCGGCCTGGCGACAAACACTGCGGGGGTCAGGGCCCCCCCAGCGGCCCCGGGGGTGGGGGTACGCAGGGGGCACTGTTTAATTCGGTCAAAAACAGCCGTAATCGGCGTTGAATCTGTAGTTTCCGGGGTCACCGAGCCGAGCGGCGATGCTCCCGACGCCGTGGGAGTCCGGGTTCGGCCCCCCCCTCGGCATGGGGGGCGGAAAGGAGTGCGAAACAAGATGCCCACCATGCCCCGTTGCGACGCCTGGAGCGATTGGTGCCAGACTCGGCATGCGCGTGCCTTGCGGCCTGGCGACAAACATTGCGGGGGCCAGGCCCCCCCCAGCGCCCCCGGGGGTGGGGTGCACAGGGCCCCCGAAGTGAAAATGGCCGAAAATGGGCAAAATTGGCGTTGAGTCCGGGTGACGCTCCCGATGCGGTTGGAGTCCAGGTTCGGCTCCCGTCGTTGTGGGGGGGCGAGAAGAGATGCAAAACTCATAAACTCTGGAAGATAATTTTGTTACCCGGGCAACGCCGGGTAACAAAAAGCTAGTTATGCTACTAAAGTATGCAAGAAGGTATTTTAGTGGTACACATGAGGAATTTATCATTTTACAGAATATAGTGACAGAAAGAAGCTTTAGCATGAGGCCTAGGGTTGCCAAATGTTGTGGGCCAGGCCCTGCAGGGAAGTGAGTGTGATTGAAAGCAATTCTCATAGTTGTTACTGCCAAGATTGCTCTATCACTGCCAATGAGCTCCACAGAACCAACAACAGAATGGCACACACGCCTTCTGTCAAACGGATGAACTGGTAATTGACAGTGCTACCTGGGTCAAACTTAAAACTAACTATAATCCTTGACAGAGGTACACTGCTGAACATGTGTGGGGTGAAGTCAATCAATCAATTAATCAATCAAAAAGTATTTATATACCGCTTTTCAACATGAAGTTCCCAAAGCGGTTTACAGGCAAATAATAATAAAGTTAAATGGCTCCCTGTCCCAAAAGGGCTCACAATCTAAATGAGTGGGCCCATATCAGCTCTCCAAGCAGCCCCAAAACAGATATTTCAATTGGTCACATCCCAGGCATCAATGTGTTCAGTGATAATGTGAAAGGATAGACCCCTTTCACAATTACGCTGAATGGATGAGTGTTGAAGGCATGGGCTATAGGTGTGGTCTGGCTTCCCCCTCACATATTCTGCAAATGCATGGGGGGTAGTCTGTACAGGAATTTGGTGAGCCTGGAGAATATATTCACTCACTACACATCTCTGCTTAGCATTTCAGGTCTGCTTTTAGGTGATAAGCTTAAGATAAGGATTTACTTCTTTGGGCAAAGTGAATTCTCCAAAATAAAGTTGTTATGTAGACACAGCTCCCTGCCTTGCCTACCGAAAGAAAGAGGGAAAGACGGAATAAGCCCAACTCCTTCCTCCTTCACAAATCACCACCCAGCAATAAACAGAAATATTGTAGCTGAAAACAAGAGTGGGTTCCTGAACAGGAATTGTTGGAGACTCTAAATGATGATGTATGAAAGAGAGGCAGGGAAATTTGATTTTCTCAGACTAGGCTGACCCTATAAAACTGAGTGGAGCAGAAAAATTGGTTTGACTAAGCAAACATGACATGGAAGTCATAAAAGGCACAGCGCCTACAATATGAAACATCAAAATGCCTCATTGCTAGAAATATATGGTCTAAAGCAGAATGCCATTTAAATGATAGCAATAAACACATTTTCTTCATTATCTTTATCTGCCTGCCCACTTCATTTATGCCATTATGCCCCTTGGGCCTTAGAGTCTTTGGGCCACAATTAACTAGTGTAGAAGGATGGTTGTTTGTAGGGCATTTGCTGACTCTTTCAGAAAACAGAAAGTCAAAATCTCTCCCTGCCTTTTCTGACTTCTTTTGAAATCATGGACACAAACCAAAGGCACAATATTGAGCAGTTGTAATGCCCATTGATTCCAGTAGAAGAGCTTTAAAAGGATGTGCTTTGCTAGGGTTCCCAGATACAAACAGGGACAGAGTGCCTACAGCAGTGATGGTGAACCTATGACACGCGTGTCAAAGGTGATGCTCCTTGACCTTTTGGGTCAAGCATGCCAGCATTTGCCAACATCCAACAACTGAATTTGTTTTTGTAAGTATTTTGTTTTTTGTAATGATTTGATGTTCCTTTATATACTGTATAACTCCACACGACTGGATATTTTTTTAAATAAATGAATATGTAAATAATTGTTTCTCTTTTGTTGGGGATGGGGAGTGACACACCAGCAGAGTCAAATTAGACATTTTTGACATGGTGTCACGAATAGCAGAGAAGCAGGCCCGGCTCGGTTCCAGCCGTGCCTGTCTTTTCCCATCCCTGTCTGGGTTCCTGGCAGTGAGAAAGTTTTCCCTTGGAGGCTGTTGTGCCTTGCTAACGGCCAAGGTGCCTTGCTAACGGCCAAGGCCAAGAGGGGCCTCTAGCAGGGAAACGAAACCTCCGAAGGACATCTTTACTGTACCAGGAGCTGTTTTGCTTCTGGCTGACAAGGGGTGCTGAGAAGGCGCGCAGGGAAAAAAGTAAGAACAAAGACTCAGACCTTTGAGGCTTGAGGAAGAGAGATCTTTTTGCACTCTTCACGCTTAGTTCTGCCCTTTGCTGGGTGAGTGATAGATGGAATGTAATTAGTCTAGGAGATAGATGTTTTCTCAGTTTGCATTAAGCATCATGTAGTTATGCCATGTTTTGGCCTTTTTTGAAAGGCCTTATTAAGCCTCTATGCTGTAACTTGTAGTTTTTAATAAATATTTTACTCCATGGTGTGTGCTGGAAGCATGGGTTAGCTGAATCCAGTCTTGATGCTGTGCTACTCTGCTGACTGGGCTAAGGTAATGCCTCCTGGGCCACTGGAGGTTGCTGCTGGCCAGGAGGGGACATCATCCCACGACCCCTGGGGGCAGTCTGGAAGGGCCAGGCTCCCGGGTGTCGTGATACACGGCGAACCAAAAAGGTTTGCCTTCACTGGCCTATAGCTTTAACTATTGTCTAGAAGAGGGAATTTGGGCAGGTGCAGCTTTTGAAACCCTTCCATGATGAGCTGCACCTAGCCAAATGCCCTCTTCTACACAATGGTTAAAGGTACAGACACTCTGCTCTCATTTGTATCTGGTAACCTATGCTTAGATCTCCCATGAAATCAGCTGGACTTCAAAGAGGATCACTTTGGCAAGATGGTATCAAAATGACAAAAAACTTGTGGTCAGTGTAGACCACAAGAGGCTAGAAATTAAAATAGGCTAGACATTAAAAGGAAAAAAGGTGGGTTTAAGGGCATCTCATTTTTCACTGAAACTAGCACAAAGATCATTCTCTTGCTTGGTTCTAAGACTCCATTTCCTGGTTTCTTAAGTTAGCGGCTTTGCATAAATTGCTGTCTATTCCCCCCCCCCCAAAAAAAGGGAGGATGGCATTCACTGTTGACACACTGCCAGGCATTAATACTATGGATATTTAGGGTTTCAGACATCATCATTCTTAAGTGACGAGCTTCGCATAAATAAATGGTTGCCAACTACTTTCTCATAAAATGACAATTTGCATCAAGGCAATATTGCCCTCTCATCTTCGATGTTTCATTAATGACAAACTGTCAGCTTTCACTCAAGTGGAAGGCTTTGAGTGGGGCTTGCTTTGCAGTCTCCCACCAAAGACAAGTTATAAATGTCATCCTGTCATCAACTGCATACAGGCTAATCTCAAGGATTTCAATGGAGCTTACGCCAGAGTAACTGCTTAAGGATTGCAGCCTGTGAGTGCTCATAGCTAGTGTGTGAAAAGCATGGCTCCGATTACTTAAACAGCATGGCTTCAGTAGATTCCAGAGCTAGTTAAACAGCTGATTAACCCCAATCCTGCTCTTTCTGAAATCAGTGTCATAAGCTCTGCTAGCTACAAGCTGGAGCATAATTATGCTTCATATGCATCACAATTTATATGCACTGACAAATCACATTCTCCTTCTTGTATCTCAGGGTCATACGAAACATATCACAGATGGGAACAATGATTATATTGAGCTGCTGTAACGGATCGGGGAAAGAGCTTGTGGTAAAAATCAGCCCTTCATCATTCAGTCACAGAGAACTGTTGCCAGGCAGATGGGACCAACTGGACCAATGCTCAATATAGGGCAGCTGCAATGCCCAGTGAACAACTACAATCTCTTTCTACAGGAGGGTGGAAGATAGGCACCCACCTGTTTCACAACACAAAGCTGGAACACAAAGCCAAAAGATGATCCTAGATTCGGAGCCAGGGTAGTTATGCCAGAAGACTTAACTTCAGGCTTCAGGCAAGTAACTGCCTCCTCCAGGTTAGGTGCCCTGCAGAAAGGGATGGGTACTAATCAAACAGGGCCGACTGCATTTTTGGGTCAGTGCACTGTGGGCCTGGTGGGTTAACTCAGACCTGCGCAAGATCTATAGCTGTGTCAGATCTACTGACCTGGGGAGGTGGATCAGGTCTTAGAAGGGGATCAGGCTGCAGCCAAACCTGCCCCCTCCAGGGCCTAATCTGCCCTCCTCCCCGTCCCTGTCACTACCCCGTCCCTGTCACTACCCCATTCCACCTAGCCCATCCTCTACTCTGCACTCTCCCACGGTGTTCCACCCCCTGCATGACCTTACCTGCTCTGATAGGTCATGGGGCTGTCTGTCAGTGCACAGGAGGCCACTCCAGCCTCCCTACTAGTGGTCCAGCAGCACATTCCAGCAGAGGCTGCTTTGTAACTGCTGTAAAGCAGCCTCTGCTGGCACAACATGAATTACACTGTTGCCCAGCCAGCACAGAATTGGGCTGATGGGTATGCCTATGTGGAAAAATTCTAGGCATGTTTTCTAGACGTAAGTTCCATTGAGTTCAATGGGATTCACTCCTTAGCAAGGCTGCAATTCTATACACACTTTCCTGAGAGTAAGCCCTGTTGAACACAATGGGGCTTTTGTCTGAGTAGACATGCATAGGATTGGGCTGCAAATGTGTTTCAGTGTTTCTCATTTTGGACTGCACAGAGATCTCAGCTTCTGTGAAGCCAAGGTGAAAACTGGGCCCATAGGGATAGGCAGATGGGTGGATCAGAGAGTGTGGAGAAGCAGCAGTGGGAGGAACCCACCACAGGTCTCTGGCTGCAGGCCACATGCCACAGGCCTCTGGCCTCCTAATAGCTGCAGCCAGGCCTGTGGTCCAGGAGAGAATGGTGCAAAGATAATAAAGAACAGAGATGTGGTAAATTATTGAGTGTCTTCATTTCCTTTGGAAAGTGGCAACTGACACAAAAAGAGAAGAAGACCATGAATTCATGTATACCATTTCCAGCTTCTGTTTGCCCAAAAGTTCACCAAGAGAGCAGGTTTTGGAGGAAAGATAAATAAATCTCTTTAGTTTTACGACCTTACTTTTTTCTCTCTCTAAGCACCAGTAACATCCATCGAAGTCCATAAAGTGTCAAATGTCCATTACGAGCCAAAGAGAAATATATTAAGAGGCTATATGTATGGCTTGGGAAATCACAGTTCATTTGCTGTAAACCGGGTTCCTGTTATGACTGTGTCTGTCAAAGGCAAAATCTTCTGCAGCACATTTCTGTTATGACTACTCAGGCAGTGCATCTGTTAAAACCAAAGTGCTTAAAATGTCTTGGGAGAACTGGTAACCAGACGATAGCTGAAACTGGGTTTCCATCTGCAACCTACAGCCTTCTTTGTCAGTGATAAATGCCAACGGCAGCACAGAGATTTAATTTCACTTATCAAATCTACCCTGTTTCTCAAGTGACTTCTTCCTGGAATGATTTGACACAACTGACATCATCATAATCACATGAAATATGCATTCTCAGCCAGGTGCGAGTTGCTAGCCCACTTCTCTGATTTCACTCCATTAGCGGCAAATCACAGACTCCATTTTTATCTGCATGGAAGGCAGCTAAGTGAAAGCAGAACTGGGAAACCTTTTGCTATACCCATACTACTAACCTTTCAAGGAGTAGTGCACAGCCAATTCAATCCTTCAGAACAAGCACATTCTTGGAGGGTACCACTTCAGAATGCAGACATGCTGACGTAACTTGGAGGGAAGGAAAGGGTGGGGCAGGATGAGAAATCAGGGATAGGATCTGGTATGTGGAGATCCAGCTGTTCCACCCTGCCCCCTGCAGGCCACCAAGATCCACCCCTCCTCTTTGTGCTCTCCCCTCTCCACCTTAAACCTCAAACCTCCCCTTCTGTCACCTTAACTGGAGCTGCAGAACTTCCAGGTGAGTCTGGTGTGCATGTGGAGCTGCTGGCAGATTCCACCAACAGTTCCAGAGAGTGTGACAGCAGCACAACATTTGCAACATTGCAGGGCCATTTACAGTTGATAGATCAACTGTCGTAGCATAAGGCTCAAAGCATACCAAGCATTCCTTTTACTGGATTATTTGTATTTAAGGACAGAACACTTTACATGCTATTACCTGTGATAAATAGCATTCCAGTGTTATGAGAAAGAGACCAGACATGACCAAGAGATAGAGAGGTTTCGGATAGCTCTTAAATGCCCCCAGCTGAATGCGCAGCACCTTCTGCATCTGGTCAGCAGTGCTTATTAGGTAAGATCTGAAATTGCCCTCAGTAGGCAATCTTTTCCTAATAATAACAACTGCATAGGTCTGTGGTTCTCAAACATTTTAGCACTGGGACCCACTTTTTAGAATGACCATTTGTCTGGGACCCCCTCCCCCAAAGTGATGTCATGGCCAGAAGTGCTGTCATTGTGATGCCAGACCGGCTGCTTTCCTGCTAATGCAGCAATACATTGGATTAGTCATTTTTCTAATAGCAAAGTGAATAAGAAAAAAAAGCCTATTTGCAGCCTTGACACAAGCAAAACAACGACAACCTCCTCCTCCTTTCCAGCAAACAATCTTCCCATATTGACAATATGGTTGCTCTAGGTCCTTGACAACTCACCAGAAATTGGTTTGCAAATTGGTTTGCCAGCAAAGTATGTTTGGACCACTCTCAGAGTCAGGGAGGATGGCTCACGCCTGTGTGCTAGCCTCTATGACTCCAAGAGTGGTTCAAACGTACTGTACTTTACAATGTCCCTTGTGCCGGCCAAACTTTGCTGGCCTAACTGTGCTGGCCTACCTCCAGGTCTAACTGCAGATTGCGCTCTTAGTAGCGTACAGACTTCATTAGCAGTTCTTTGGAATAATAGAAAAATGAAATTAGAAAAGCTGTATATAAACATTCTACCAGATGTCTCTATAGGATTTTAAAATCCACCAACCTTGGTCTTCTGAATCTAGTTTTAAGCTCTATGTGGAACAAGGATAACATACAGACATTACCATATGATGGTACGGCTGAGATTCCACTTTCAAAAACTGATTTCAGACTGGTGTCTTATTTTACAGGTTTGGTTTCAAATCAACTTTTAACATTGCTATCCATAGAAAATTCCTTATAAAAGAAAAAAATTATTAAGAAACAGCATATATGCTCTGTCTTCATACGTGGGACATTCTCTTACAATGAAACCATACATGATATAAATTTCCATTATTTTCCATTATCCATTATATATTTAATTATTCCCATTAAATATAAATTTCCATTATTCCCAAAGGAAACATTCTGGACTGGAGAGACAGCGGCGAAAGCTTTTCCTTGGTCTTTGCGGCTTGGCGAGGTGGAGTTATTCAAAATTGCCAGGGAAGTTGAAAATTGGCACGGGGGCAGCAGCCTCGAAGCCGAGGCTGGTTGAGCAGAATGAGGCAGGAACCTGTGGAAGGGGCTGAGGGGCGACACCACTCCGGATGGCACCCTTGGGCGCTTCCCCACATCAAAGCCTGCTTATGCCGGGCAGGTCAGGAGGGCCGCTTCAAAAAGTCTCGGCTCCCCTCCGTCCCCTCCAGGGCCCCCCTCGATTCGCCACCGCACCCCCAGGATGCCCCTTCTCCCCAGTGGGCTGCAGACTCACCAGAGTGGCTGCTGACTCCACATGTGTGGCTGGAGGGAGCGAGGAAGGGGGCTGTGCAGGATGGGACTTCCCCACTGCAGCCCTTCCCCCTTCGCCCCCCTAGGAATCCAGAGTCGCTCCCTTTAACCCTCTGAGTGCCGGCCAACCAAGAAGAAAAGCTCTTTGCAGAGGAATCAGGAGGGGGGAGGAGGGGGAATGAAGTGGGCGGAGTCAGCCCTAATTTTAACAAGTGGAACTGAGTTCCCCCGCATTCCCCCTGCATGACATCACTGCTTTCCTTCCTGAACAACCCTGCAGAATTATTTTGTGGGTATGCATGCCTATACAAACACACCACACCATCTGTGAGGCACACTCGTCCTTCTTGCTTGACATCTTGGCAACAGATTTCAAACGAGTCTTTGGCACTGGTGAGAAGGCTGTCAGGTATGAAACATCCCATCTAGCAGGAACGAAGGCCTTTCTGTACCACCCAACATTCCAATGTGCAATAGATTTCTTGCTCTGCTAGTAAGTCCTTATATCCTGGGCAGGAGGTCTGGCTGAGTGGTAGATCATGGGACTGGGAGCAATGCGGTGTGTGTGTGTCACCACTAGACCCCAAATTATGCAAATTTAAGGAATAATACCATTATGCTATATACTAGATGGCCTTTGGCCTGATCCAGCAGGGCTCTTCTTATGTTGCTGCTTAGAAATTATCTCAAAACAATACCAATAGCACTTGGATGCTAGTGACCTCTATCCAGTGATGGGATCAGCTAACGACTCGGGGGAACGCTGGGCGGGCAGCAGGAAGGCTGGGCGGGACTTCCGGGTGATTGACAGCCCGTCCGTCCAGGTCCGCCACCCACCCGCCGCACGGGCTGCCCCTGGGTGGCACGTCCCGCCACTGCGCGCCCTGGCACCCGGGGCCCCCATCCGTCCCCCCGACGAGCGGGCACCCCCTCCGAGGCCAGGGCAGCCTGTGCGGTGGGCGGGCAGGTGGCAGACCCGGACGGATGGGCTGTCAATCACCCGGAAGTCCCGCCCAGCCTTCCTGCTGCCCGCCCAGTGTTCCCCCGAGTCGTTAGCTGATCCCATCACTGGTTTGGAGCCAGGATCCAGCACTCGGGCCTGATCCTAACTCCTGTCCCCAGCCCAGTCAGCACTGGCCCGGCTGCTTGCTGATTGTGGCAGCACAGATTCAAGTAGCCCCAATCTGTCTGCTGATGTGTTACCTGAGGGAAGAGGAATTGTGCTGCAGCCAACCCTACCCCTGGCTGGATATGGGGCAGGCCAGTTGGCTTGCTTATTCCAGCTCGGGTTAAGGATTGCACCCTAAATGATTTTGTTTTTTGCTGGGAGCAGATGTTCCCAATGACTTTGCCATGTTCCCAAATCCTGATAAGGCAAGCACAGTCACTTCAGGAATTTTTTTCATAAAACCCACATATGTCTGGCTTGGGTTTCATGCATTTCTAGCACTGACCCTTGACCAAAGAAATGTATTGGGGGAACCCTATACTAACAGAAGAGATAGCTAGGTAACAATGTATTGGTGGCCTTGGGCAAGTTATATTCTGTCAGCATCAGTTTCATTTCTGAGGGTGTTGCAGAGTGTTACATCACGTTGTTGTTCAGTCGCTAAGTCGTGTCCAGCTCTTCGTGACCCTATGGACCACAGCACACCAGACCTCTCTGTCCTCCACTAGTTTCTGGAGTTGGCCCAAATTCATGTTCATTGCTTCGGTGACACTATCTAATCATCTCATCCTCTGCCGCCCCTTCTCCTTTTGCCTTCAATCTTTCCCAGCATGAGGGTCTTTTCTAAAGAGTCCTCTCTTCTCATGAGGTGGCCAAAGTATTTGAGCTTCAGCTTCAATATTTGTCCTTCCAAGGAGCAATCAGGCTTGACTTCCTGGAGGATTGACCGATTGGATCTCCTTGCAATCCAGGGGACTCTCAAGAGTCTTCTCCAACACCATAATTCAAAAGCATCTATTCTTTGGCACTCTGCCTTCCTTATGGTCCAGCTCTCGCAGCCATACATTACTACTGGGAAAATCATAGCTTTGACTATGTGAACCTTTGTTGGCAGGGTGATGTCTCGGCTTTTTATTAAGTTGTCTAGGTTCACCGTAGCTTTCCTCCCAAGAATAAAAGATCTTTTAATTTCATGGCTGCAATCATCATTTGTGGTGATCTTGGAGCCCAGGAAAATAAACATTACATCATAGGATGTTGCAAGCTAGAGTATAAGGATAACAATCAGGAATCACTTTTCACGTTCAAAAGCACAGGATAAGTGATTAAGGCCACAATCCTCACTTGGGGTTAGGCCAGCACAAGTTAGGCAAGCAAAGTTAGGCCCACACAAGAGCCACTGTAAAGCACGTTTGGACCACTCTCACAGCGCAATCCTAGATTGTGTGTAGTGTTGATGCAACATTGTTGCATCGACGCTATGTGCTTAGTGCCAACGTGGGGAGGAGCTGAGCAACACCCCCATATCGTCACTAAAGCTCTGAAGCCGATATAGTGTCGGCTTCAGAGCACCGACGGAGAGCCTCCCTTGCACCGACCGAAGCCAGTCAGCGCAAGGGAGGCTCTGTCTCATATCAGGATGGGGATTGGTGGGAAGGAGGGAGGGAGGCTGGGGGCGGGACTTGGGGGGCCTCGGGAGGTGGCCATATGGCCACATCTTAAGCTTGTCCGCGAGGCTGCAAGGCCCCAATTCATGCTGCATGATCTCCTTGGATCTGCACCCGCTGTTTAGCGGGTGCAGATCCGAGTAGCACACAGGGGAGGCTCGAGCTTCCCCTACGGTAATGCTCCCTTGCCATGTGGGGGGGGGGCTCCAGCATCTATGCAGCGTCAGATATGGTGCTGCCAAGTCGGCCTCACCATCCTGGTGCTGCATAGGATTGCGCCCTCAGAGTCAGGGAGGATGGCGCACGTCTGTATGCTGGCCTCTCTGACTCTGAGAGTGGTCCAAACATACTTTACAGTGTCCCTTGTGCTGGCCAAAGTTTGCTGGCCTAACTTGTGCCAGCCTAACTCCATGTTAGGATTGCGCTCTAATAATTTCAGGTGCTAAGATGATGTCTTGTTACAATAATGTTGTCTACAACAGAACAGACAGTTGAGGCTGGGGAAATGGAAACGGATGCTTTTTTGTTTTAAAGGAGATCTCATCCATGCCATGCTCCATTTGATAGATAGATAAAATGGTGCCTGCAACAGCTTAGCACCCTGGTGTGGTGGTGTGAAAATACTGGCAAACAGAAATTACGGCCTTCTTTGCTTCTTTGTTTTGTATTTGGTCCTGCTAGTTTCTGAATTGGAGGTGTGATTGCTCCCTCATGAGGTCCCACGCCTTCAACATACCCAGTATTTGTATCTGGCTGGAACTCTACATAACAGGGGGATGCTGGAAAAGATTATACCTGTCCTGTGGTGTTAGAGATACTAGGTGTCATTTGAATTCCTAAATATTTATTTCTTCTATTTTATACTCTACAATCTCTTTAGAAATAAAATGTATGTTTCCTTCCTCAGATTATACGCCTGCAGGTTTACGTTACTGGAGTTGAGAAAGTTATAACTCTTTTGGGTTATGTTTTGGTAATGGAAAATAAAAATGGAAGAGGTAATCTGTTCTTTTCATATTTAAGAACCTCGTGCTTTAATTTCCCAATATTTTATGATGAATGATTTTGTGTGTATAGCAGAATTTTCCAATAAATTTGATATTAAAATGATAATTTTAAATATACAGACTCATTATTTAGTGTAATACAATTAAATATCTCTTTTCTTACCCCATTCATCTTTAGTAATTAAATAAACTCTGAAAGGGCTAGTTTCGAAACTACCTTTCCTATTAGCTGGGCCTAAATATGTAAATGTTATTAAACTTGAGCACCTAGGCAGGAATGCTCTGGTGCCAGTGAGGAGAGGGTGAATGTGTACATTAGTGTGTGCACTGGCAGTGGAATTTTGGGGTTAGTGTGGCCAACAATAGCAAAGTGAACGCTTGCCTGTAAGAGTACCTTTTTGAAAAAGAAAGGGGGGCTGCTTGAAATCACACATTGAAGGGAGGATGCTAGGAACATAGAGTCATTCTGAATGCAATCCTAACCTGGAAATAGGCCGGCACAGTTAAGCCAACAAAGTTTGGTCGGCACAAGGAACACCGTAAAGTATGCTTAGACCACTCTAAGGGCGCAATCCTAAACAGCGCCGGACTGGCGAGGCTGACAGGCCAGCGCCATATCCGATGCTGTTTAGGAGAGGCTGGAGCCTCCCCGCGGCAAGGGAGTGTGTGCTCCCTTACCGTAGGGGAGGCTCCAGCCTTCTCTATGTGCTCCTTGGATCTGCACCCAAGAGTGGGTGTGTGGCTCAAATTGGGGCCTCGTGGCCTTGCGGCCGGGCTTAGGAAGTGGCTGTACGGCTGTACGTCCAGCTCCAGAGCCTGCCCAAGTCCCGCCCCTGCCTCCTTCCCTCCCACCAATCCCTGCGCAGTCTCGGCACGGAGCCTCCCTCGCGCCAACCAGCTTCGGTCAGTGCAAAGGAGGTTCTCTGTTGGCGCTCTGAAGCCGTCACTTTAGCGCCGATGGGGTGTGTGTGCTGCTTGGCGCCCCCGTGTCTGTGCTAAGCATATCAGCACGATATACCTTCTAGGATTGCGCTGCCCGAGAGGCCAGCAAACAGACCTGAACCATCCCCCCTGAATCCGAGAGTGGTCCAAACGCACTTTATGACCAAACTTTGGTCATAAAGTCTAACTGTGCCGGCCTAACTCGAAGTTAGGATTACACTCTCAGTATGGCAGCTTGTTTCAAGTCCAATAACATCTATAGTTTCAGCCCAGAAATTTCCATCAATGCTGAGTCAGAGTAGAGGAGTTTTTATATTTTTCCTTTATCTAAAAATTATATGTCTTTGTGGATGCCTTCTTTGCCCTTCTGTGCATCCTACAAAAACAGCTTTCTGGGTTACCGTAAATGTTATCAATGGCTATAAGTCTGCCACCTTGATAATGTGCAGGAAATGTTCTGATCATATTGTGGCTCTTGGTGAAAGTTATGCTATTGGTGAAAGGAAGCCCACATACCAAGTGTGTGTTTCATTATAGATCTGTACTCTGAGTGCATTTTGTGGAGCAATTTCTCCAAGCTTGGTGCCTACATTGCAATGAAATAGTCCACAGCAAGGGTCACCAAACAGTCAGTTGCCTGGGCCTTATAACTCAGGGCGCAATCCTTACCAACTTTCCAGCACCAGGGTAAGGGCAGCGTGGCTCTGAGGTAAGGGAACAAACATTCCATTACCTTGAGGAGGTCTCTGTGGCTACTACTCCACTGCAGAGTGCAGTACAGACAGACCCCATTGGCACAGCTATGTCAGTCCTGGAAAGTTGGTTAGGACTGAGCCCTCAGTTTTGCTCTTATGGAGGACTGGAGAAGGTCAATTACAGAAAATAATATATACATTTTGTACGTAACTCTGTTTCCAATATGAGAAGAATATTTGCAAACTATAGGTGTGGGATTGCTAGCTCTCTTTGTCTGTCACGTGGGCTCTCAGCAAAGGTGAACACTAGCTGCTTCATCTAGAACAGTGATTCTCAAACATTTTAGACTGGGACCTACTTTTTAGAATGGCACTTGTGTTGTGACCCACCAGAAGTTATGTCATTAACCTGGAAGTGATCAAGCAGGAAGTGCCATCATTGTGACATAATAAAACAGCACTCCTGTCTCCTGGAATGCAAACTGGCACTCTTAAACTGCAGCAATTGCACAACCATGAAAGCAAAATTAGGCCAAAATATTAAGTAAAAGCACTGAACTAAAAACAAAATCACTTGAAAATTCATACTGTTAACACTCACAAAAGGAATATAGCAAGAGTAAGGTCTGCAGCTTCCAAGATGGCTGCTCTCAGCTTTCCGTGACTCACCTAATATCAGTTCGTTGCAACCCACCAAGTGGGTCCCAACCCACAGTTTAAGAAACACTGATCTAGAACAGTGGTTCCCAACCTGGGAGTTGGGACTGCTAAGGGGGTTGTGAGCCAATTTTCAGGGGGTTGTGGGGTTGCTGGGCATGACCATCTTGGAAAGCTTAAAAATCTAGGCACTGCATCTTGAAAAACGTATCTTTAACCACCATCTACTACCATCTTGAACAGCAGAGTCTGAATAAAAATGTGCTGGGTGAGAATGTGAGGTGAGGTGGAAAAGTGAAACTTAAAAAAGGAAACTCGTGCTATCGCAATTATTCTCTGAGTAATCATTGGTGATCAGTATGTTTTCTTTACTATCAACTCTTCATACGGAGGAGCCCAGTACTTTGTCCCCTTGTGCCGCCCCCAGGTGTTTTTTTTCCAGCTGAGACACAGCTGGGAGTGACTGCCTCAGCCCCGCCCTGTGCAGCACAATGCAGCTCAAGCACAGCCTGGCCTGAATGCAGTGACAGGCCCAGGAAAAGACTAAGGGCTCCATCCTATCCAACGTTTCAATGCCGGGTGCAGCTACAATGCAGCCCTGAGGAAGGGGAACAAATGTTCCCCTAATTGGAGGAGGCCTCTATAAGTGTCCTACTGCAGGATGCAGTACACACCCCATTGGCATGGCTGCACCAGCACTGGAAAGTTGGATAGGCTTTGACCTGAACTGGGACGCCCACCACGCACACACACTTTCTATCCATCAACCTGTTTCTCCAAACGGGGCTGTTTATGAGCAGGGCTGGTTAAGAGTACGATGTTAAAAATGTGATTTTTTTTTTTAAAAAGTGTGACGTATTTTTAAGAAATGACTTCAATTCAATGTTATCACTTCTGGTCCTGACAGCACAAAGATGTAACTTCCTGTTTCCTGCTTAATGACATCACTTTCAGCCCTGGGGGTGTGTCCTGATGGGTTGTCATTGCACCTAAAAAGAAGTCCCAAAAGGTTGGGACCAAGGGGTGGCCATCCTTATTATCTAGATAGGGCAGCGAGTGAATCCAGGGGGCGGGGTTAGCGGTGACGTAAATATACTCAAAACAATTCTGATTCCAATTATTTCCAATGGGTTTTCACATGATGTTTAGGGCTTATTTGTGTACTCCAGAAGTAAAAACTTACCAAAATAACAACGTGTGATTGTGGAGAAACATCAGTGGTAACCTAATTATCAGTTAATATGCAATTCCAAGGTTTAATTCCGCGTAATTATATTACTGAACATACCGGACGAAATGCCCCTTGCTGCCTATGTAAACTCAGATTGCACTGCTTTGACAGGCTTATTTTTTGAAATCTACACAAGCAGAAATAAAGTGTGAACGGGAAGGAAAGAAAAAAAGGGGAGGGTGGGCAAAAATTAGATAAATATGTAGGAAAATTACATTAAAATCTCTCAATGTATAACACAAGCAGTTGTCAATAGGAGAGTAGTTCTTTTTCACTTCTAGGCTATTAAGAGTATTTTTTTAAACTTCTACACTCACCCCCCCCCAAACAAACCCTATTAATGTTCGGAATTTCGAAAATATTACAGTAGAAAATGGAAGGCGGGAAAAAAAAGTGTAAACGGGAAGGGGGGAAAAGGGGCGGGGTTATACCCGGAAGCTTCAAGTATGTGACGTCATGCCCTCTCTATGTATAATAACTCTATGGTTGGGACCCACTGATCTAGAAGAGGGCAGAAAGTGTGTGATGTGGGCCGGGTGAGGAGAGAAGAGGAAGGATTTGGAGGTGGGGTATTATTGTTGTAATTTTACAAATATAATTTTACAATAATTACCAATTATTGTAATATTATAATAATTACAGTTGTAATTTTACTAGAAGCTGCCTCGTACAGTTTTTAAACTGGAAAGGCCTGGTAAAAATTCTTAAAACAAGGAAATGAATAATTATAATGTCACCTGGTTCAGAGGCTGGTCCAAATGTGTTGATGGGCCGCAGGACAGAGTTTGGGGACCCTTGGTTTATAAGAGCTAATGGCAGTGAAGAAATTCTGGTAATGCCCAGAAGGAAATTTTAGATTCTGTGTCAAAGTTCTGCAGGAGAGCAATTCTTGCAACAATCATTAAACTTTCCAGATAATTAGTATGCAATCAATGTGTGTGTGTGTGTGTGTGTGTGTGTGTGTTTACATCTATCTATCTATCTATCTATCTATCTATCTATCTATCTATCAAAATGGAATATTTGATAGAGTAGAATTTAAAGGTGGTCCTTTAAATTCATTATCCATCTTTTTTGCTCTGGAATTAAACAGATGGTTCAATGCAACCTTTTCCCCCTTCCAGTGTTATCAGCTCAACAAAAACTCCGAGGGCTTGAACATATGGAAACCACTTTCTCTAGCCCAGTGTTTTTCAACCTTTGTTCTCATGGTCTAATTATTTTAAGTAACACCGGAAATAACTGGCGAAGATGTCATTGTCAGTTACTTCTGGATTGGGAGGCCAGACACAATGCTGCAAACAGCAGGAGGAGGCTTGATGGGCAGAGCTCCAGCCCACGGTCCTCCTGTGCTTGAAAAAGCCCACCTTCCTGCCCTGAGCCTCTGTTTGCAGCATCACATTGCAGTCAGGTGGTGGGGGTCCCCTGGGAGCCACACATACTTAACATCAGTGGAACGTGTATCACTGGTTGAAAAGTGCTGCTCTAGACTCAAAGACTTGCCTGTACTGAACTGGTTTTCATTACATAGCATTGAGGAAAAGGAACACACAGGCAACTTCTTTAAAGACAAAAACAAAACTACTCCACAGAATGTCAAGGTCCAACACCAGCTACTGCAGAAAGTTCTTGAGTCATTGAACACCACTAAATCCTCTATTTTTTTCAAGTAATCAAAATTACCTGCCTCCTTAAACTTAGCCAGAGGAAATCAGCAATGGTATCTTACATGTGATTGGCAGCCCGTCCGTTCCGTTCTACCGCCTGCCCGCCCGCCATGCGGGCTGCCCCCGGTTGGCAGGATGCAAGCATCTTGTTGTCTCATGCCTCCCTGGGGCACCTGGTGGGCCGCTGTGAGATACAGGAAGCTGGACTAGATGGGCCTTTGGCCTGATCCAGCAGGGCTCTTCTTATGTTCTTATGTTCTTATGTTTGGCACGCCCCACCGCTGCTCGCCCAGGCACCCGGCGCACCCCCACCCGTCCCCCCGGCAAGCAGGCGCCCCCTCCAGGGCCAGGGCAGCACGCGCAGTGGGCGGGCAGGCAGCGGAATGGAACAGACGGGCAGCCAATCACACGTAAGTTCCGCCCAGTGTTCCGGATCCATTACCAGATACCATCGCTGGAGGAAATGGTATGTTCCTCTAATCACTTACCTTGCTCACCTAGGTGTGCCTCCTGATTGGGTGGAAATAAATCTAGATCAGTGATTCCTGCAGTTATAGTAAAGGTAAGCACAACAGGTAAGCAGTTCTTACCTTTACACACTCTAAAAGGAAACCCTTAGCAGCTATTCAGAGAAAAGTATTCATCATATATCAGAAGTCTGAGAAACACTGGCCTACAGTAGATTATAAAGTGCTCTGGAACAGAAGGGTAGGGATAAGACCCTGAACTACCCATGCAAGTATTAAGAGTCTGGAAACAAGAAATGAAATTGTTTTGCAAATGGAACGTGACAACGATGCTATGATATGTAGTTTGCACAGCAGAATCAGAAACAGATGAAATGGATATGGAATTCAAGAATAAGAATACCAGAGCTTACACCATGTTGCATTGTCCTCCATATAGTCCTCTGGGAAGCAAAAGGGAAAGAAAAAAAATAATTCAAGATAAAGCATTAAGTTATAGAAAGCAGATAGACACAAAGAAGATAATGAATCTGTATCAGCAAACCAATATGAATGCAGCTTATTTAATGATGCATGTTATATAGCTGATTATTCACCTCCAATTAGCCTACAGTCACCTCCAAGGCACCTTCAATTTTTGATATTTTATGTTTTGCTTTTCTTGATGGCTAATCCTAAAAAGCTGCAGGATGCAACCTCTCGGGAATGTAGGAACAGTATTCACAAATGTTCTGTCTCTGCCATTAAATGATTTTTTTAAAAAATTGCTTCTGTTTTCCACCTTACTTCATCAAACAGTATTCTGCCAAATAGAACGGGAGAAATGTCTGGGAAAAATAGAACCTCCTGCTTAAAGCCTTAATTGAAATAAAGGTGATAATGAATTTGGGCCATTTGATTTATGTTCACACAGGAGATTCAAGCACTTTCACCATTCAGAGCTAGGGGCCATCCCAGTGTGTGAACATGTTGCTGTCTTGCTTATTTGACTTCACTGTCACAGACATGCATGCACACACACACACACACACAGAAAGAGACACTTGGTTCCCCCCCCCAAATGATATTCTGACAAAGACTGATGCTTCAATGATGGCAGAGGTGTCTCTCGCTTTATTTTAACCACTCTATACTGCCTTGTATTGGAGTGCGTTATGATAAATCAATATAAAACAATTTGCCAGTATATTATCAGGTAGACCTCAAAGGCAGCTTTCTTTCAAAGCCCCTGTGTTTATTTCAATCCCATTCTGGTCTCAGTTGCAATCAATGTGTTTTCTCTCTCTTCTGCTTCAAGTAATACAAAACAAGTTCATGCTGGTTGGAACCAGTTCAGATTGTCCTATGTTACTCTCTGAGGAGGAATCCTCACTTATTACTTATGTGATAGTTGCATTTATCACTTGAGTGAAAGACTGCTGTGTGGTGAATTACTATGGGACAATTTTAAAAGAGCAGATCATTTTTTAAAAAAAACAACTCAGAGGCAGATCTAAGGGAGGGCAAAGCTCTAAGTTTTGCAAGAAGCCTTACCTTGCAGTGGAAATCACTCCTCTCCTGCACCGTTTTAGTCAATCCTCACAGGGAAAAGCAACATCTTGGCATTGCTTACTGGCTACAGCAGCAAGGGAGAGGAGGGAGTTACATGACAGGGTAAGGCTTCTTGCAACACTTAGAGCTTTGCCCTCCCTGTAGATCCGCCTCTGCAACAACTGTTGTATGCCCATATCTACTTTTCTTCTGTCTCTTATCTGAAAGTTGTTAGGACTCTCTGGTGGTCTTCCACTAAGACACTGTCCAGACTCAACCCTGCCTAGTTTCAGCTAGATCACTCTATCATCTGCCCCTCACAACACTCCCTACCTGGGACAACCTCATCAGAAGAATTGGACAGTTTCCCTGTTCCATCATTACACTGAGGCAGAGGTCTACTCTGACATGCAGTAGTTCTCTCCATCCCAAGCAGAGGTCTTCTTCCAAAGACAAGTCTTCTTCTCCCTGATAGTTTTTTGAGCTGTAGATACCAGACTATACTTACAACAACCCTATACACAAAATAGCTTGCCATGGGTGGGGCAGGAGGTGAAACAGTGTGTGTGTGGGATAGGAAGGATTGGATCTGTTCAGGTATGAGGGAGGCTGTGAGACTGAGTAGATTCTGTGGTGATGTTGTGGGTTCCTCTTCCCTACAGCAGCAGCTTCTCCACTCCCTTCTCTCTTCAGATTTGTGCCAGTGGAGTGGGAGGCTTACAGAGGGAATTTAAATTTCTTTTCCCTTCTCAAGCCTCCTGCTCTGCCCCCTCCCACTGGACACAGAGTTCTCCTTTTCAGCTTTGTTATCTTTTTGAGCTTTGCTGGCTTCCTTCATAATTTCTAGCTATAATAGTAAAAGATAAATAGTATAAATATAAATAGTATAAATAGTATTACTATAAATAGTAAAAGAGAAGAGGATTGGGGAGGTAGGTAGTGTCTTCCTCCAACACTGCTGCCATGAATGAATACTCATGGCAGCTAGGCTGGAGGAGGAAGTAGTAGGACACTTCCAGTAGAAACCCAGCTTATCTGGAGGAAGTGGGAAGACCAGAAAGCAGCAGAAGTGGAGGTTAGGGGAAGGGGTTCTTTGGTATCATGCATCTGTTTCCTCTTCCTCCTCATTCTCCCAGCTGCCCTTTCAAAAGAGGCTGGGCTGGGTTCCACTTCAGAACACTCTGCCCAGCCTGTTTAGGCAGGCAAGGTGGAGACTGCAGCAGAGAAGGTAAGAGGCCAAAGAAAAGAAGTGCGGCAGAAAGTCAACACAAGATTGCTGGAGAAGGTGCAGGTTGACCTGTTGTGGCTGCTGGGGTTACCCTGGGGCAAGGGGACAAATGTCCCCTTACCCTGAGGAGACCTCCAGCAGCCAAACATCCTCTGCTGGATGTCACAAAGCCAGCACTAGCAGCACCACTGCATTGCCACATGGGGATTGGGCTGCCCATTTGTCACATGGGATTGCACCAGACAGATTGCCTCATTTCCACTGAGCTTTTGATTGTATTCCAGGTGTTTGCGACCCATACAGCTGCTGCAAACTCTCAGCATAGATACATGTGGCTGCTTTAAAACGTTTTTCTCTGGTAAAACTGATCCTGAATTCAAGCTGCTGGTAAGTAGCACAGCTTCAAACTGTCACTTAGCCCCATTTTGTTGGTCTGCCTGCGGAATGTGTAGCAGTTCAGCAAGCTTGGTGCTGCATCCTGTTTGGATGAAATATACAATGAATGTATGTAGCCTGTATCATAATGCTTTCAGTTTTTTATGCCAATCCCATACTGTTAAGCCAGAAAAGCACTTTTACAGTATTTAAAGAAACATCACAGATGAAAACATGAAAGACAATTTATTATCTTACAGCTTGCTTATTGATGCAATGAACTAATCTAAAAAGCAGCCTGTCTATGAATTTTCATAAATTTGCTGCATCTAAGAAGATTATCATTATTATCACTGCATTACTGTTGCATATTTTGCCTTTTAGTCATGTGTTTCTAGGAAGCTTTTGGAAACAATGTGCCTAGCAGTGAAGTGCAACAAGCAGTGGCCCTGAACAGAGAAGCACCCTCCCCGCTGCATCAAAAGTTGCATCCAGTCAGTTGTTCAGTGGGGCCCAGGTGAGCATACAATGGGATGCATATGCCAAACCTTGAATCACATGAGTGTCCTTTGCTGGATCACAGTGTCCTGGTTTTCATCTTGTTTTGTTCTTGAATGAGAAATTCTGTGTACAAACTAGCAGGGAAAAGATGCACTTTTGGCAAGCTGCCTGTCTTGAGTTTGGAAGCCTGAAACGTGTGTTTACTTAGAAATTTTGTACGTTATTGAAGAAGGTCACTGAGTAGACATATGACCTAATGATGCAAATGTGAAGATATCTCTATTATATAGCTAACTAGCTATTTAGCAATTGGAGGCCTCTGATTTTTTTGAAGTCTGATGTGCTCGCAACATAGTTGTTTTTTTTTTGTAAAATGTGGAATATCCACTAAAAAGGGATTTCAATGAAGTGTTGTTTGTTAAGCTTACAGTGTGTATCAGAAC
The DNA here is from genome assembly GCA_029204185.1 of Lerista edwardsae. NCBI lineage: Eukaryota > Metazoa > Chordata > Lepidosauria > Squamata > Scincidae > Lerista > Lerista edwardsae. Next base: position 2,272,443 of record JAJKFI010000045.1, read on the forward strand.
TCTTTGATTAGCCTGCAGAATTAGCAAACATTAAAAGGATGTGGGGGGGAGAGAGAGAATATATCAATTAGGAATACTTGAACACAATTCTTCTAGAGCAGAGGTGTCTTAGGGCACAATCCTATGCATGTCTACTCAGAAGTAAGTCCCATTGTGTTCAATAGGTCTTGCTTCCAGGAATGTGTTTATAGGATTGTAGCCTTAGTGTCTCTGTAATTTTTTTAAAGGCCCCCTACAGTTTCCCTTGGAAATTTAGAATATTCTGTGATGTCTCTGTGAGTTTGTTGCAGAGCCCTTGGGTGCCCCGGTGCACTATTGGGGACCACGGGTCTAGAGGAATGTGCCCCCCATTACTTGACAATTTTTATTTTGTTTGAGACAGCAAAAACATGCACATGCACGCGCACATACACACAAAAGAATAGACCGTAGTTGAAAGTGCTGGTTGCTAAAACATGGTTGCATACAATTAACATAGTTCTGAGGCAAATTTTAGAACTGACTTGTATGAAATGTGAATTCCTTAATTAAACTTTAGCGAGCAAAGATGCATTATGCATATGGACACTTAACAACAATAAGTGCTTATTTAATTATGAGTGGAGCTTGTAAAAATGAGTGTATTGTAAAGTTAATTGGGAGCTGAAGTGATTGCACTTTAATGTGACAGGCATTGGATTTCTTATTTCCATTGTAGGCATATTCAATTTTCTCATGGAGAGAAAATGATCTGTCTGTTAAAAAGCACTTCGCACCATTTTATCTTAAGAGGAATATATTAGAACTAGTGAGATGTACATCAAAGGGTGGAACTGCAGCATGGATGTTCCAGCTTGCCATGCACAGCTCAGATTTGCAAACAGGCAAATTGCATAGAAGTCAGCAGGACTGGATTGGTCTAACACTTGCTAATGTCACCGAGTAACTGTGCATGGGTAAAGCCATAGAGGAGAGCCATACAGCACTGAGCTATAGAGGAATAGGCCAGTGGCATAGCTGAGGGAGGGTCACAGGAGTCACAGGACCCTCGGTGGCACTCTGTGGGGCAGCAATGCCTCCACCACCATGGCCGACCAGGTCCTCCCCACTTTGTTCGCAGCTGTCCCTCTCCAAATGCAACTGGAACTAAGCTCTAGAAGTGATGGGTTTTGGCCTTCTAGAGCCGTTCTGAGGGCTGTAGAGGCCATGCATGGTCTCCCCAGCCTTCAGAATAACCTTCAATCCTAAACTGAGTTAGGCCGGCATAACCTAAGCCAGCAAAGTTTGGCTAGCACAAAGGATACCGTAAAGTATGTTTGGACCACTCGGAGTCAGAGAGACCAGCACACAGACATACGTCATCCTCCCTGACTCCGAGAGTAGTCCAAAAATGCTTTATGGTGGCCCTTGTGCTGGCCAAACTTTGCTGGCTTAACTTATGCCAGCCTAAATCCACTTTAGGATTGCGCTGTCAGAAGGATAAGGAGGCAGCCCTAGAAGGTGTGCCCCAGAGTGGCATACCTTCCAGCTACGCTGCTGGAGTGGGCATTTGGGGGTCTTTCTCCCAAGTGAATTATAATTGGTCAAACTTCCTATTAGCTTCCCACCCCTCAGCTTTCTGACAGTTCCTCTCCTGCCTTTCAGGCAGATCTGGACAGATCTGCTCTTACACAGATATCTGGAACGTGATTATAGAACACATATTCCTCTTACATCAGATGCCAGGAATGGGTGGTTATAAACGGCAATCCAGGATCATATGTTGGAGGAAGCCACAGCAGTATTTGATGGAAAGAAGTTCTCATTCAGCACATGTTTTTGCTTAAATTGAAAGTTTGATACCAAAAACAGAACAGAACTTGATACTAAAAAGCCTGATACTGCAGGAAAACAATCTAGGCTGAGTATCAGGTTAAGGAGCACAGCAATGTTTGGACAGCACAAGAAAGGATTTCAGCAGGCCCAGGAAGAATGTGCTTGGGAGATTGGCAGCAGTCTATTGAGGTACGGGCACAAGAGTGACCTAAAGAGAAGGTCAGATCAGCTGGGATTTCCAGAGGGTAGACTGATGTGGAAATGAGTGCACGTGAAGGGGATTGAGAGCACAATCCTAAACTGGAGTTAGGCCAGCATAAACTAAGCCAGCAAAGTTTGGCCAGCACAAGGGCTACCATAAAGTGTGCTTGGACTACTCTCAGAGTCAAGAAGGATGGCTCACGTCTGTGTGCTGGCCTCTCTGACTCTGAGTCCAAACATATTTTACGGTGGTCCTTGTGCTGGCCAAACTTTGCTGGCCTAACTTACGCCGGCCTAACTCAGTTTAGGATTGCTCCCTCAATAACAGTGCAATTGAGACGGAGGTGATCACCGTGATTATTTTGATAGTGATGGGATGGGACCTATTCTGGAGGTTGGAACCACCCAGCACAAGCCTTTGGAGCCTCTTTACACACACCCTTTAGTGCAGGTTCGAGGAGACCCATTTGTGATCGAGGGGCTTATGGCAGGTTAAGGGAGAATATTTTCCCTTACCTCTCCCAGACTTCCCAGTTGGCCTCAATATAACATGCTGTGCAGCCTGTTTTGGAGCGGCTGCGTTCTTTGGCAGGGAAAAGTCTAGGACTGGGCTGAGATATTAGCTACTCCAGAATGTGGACAGAGAGATGCACATCCCATTCAAAACCATGCAGTGGGGATAGATAGCATTCACACGAAGTACCCATATTTTGATGTGCAGATGGATGTGCCACAGATTTACCACAAAGGTTTCTGATCCAACACTTGAAATGCATGGCATTCCCCATCACTGGATGATGGTGGGCACAATCCTAACCGGGAGGTAGGCCGGCACAGTTAGGCCAGCAACGTTTGGCTGGCACAAGGCCCACCGTAAAGTATGTTTGGCACACAGACATGCGCCATCTTCCCTGCTCCTGAATGCTCTTTATGGTGGCCCTGGTGCAGTCTAACTTTGCTGGTCTAACTGAGCTGGCCTAACTCCAGCCAGTTAAGACTGCGCTCAGTATCTGTTTTTATAACTGAACAATACAACCCTTTCCCCATGGATTAGAAGGTGATTTTCAATTTAGTCAGCATGACGGGGCAGTCCTAACCTGCCCTGGAACAGGTAGGCCGTCTGGCCTACGCTGTATCCAGCATAGGTTGGCAGGCTGCTGGAGCCTCCACAGTGCAAGGGGACAAATGTCTCAAGGGTAAACCCCAGCTAGGTCGATGGGGTTCCTCTGATCTGCGCCTGCTGTTTAGCAGGTGCAAGTCTGACAAACCCAGTGTGGACTGAATCCGGGATCATATCCCCTCTCCAGATCACTGCACCTACGGGAATGCCCTCTCTCTGCACTCTCCACACCCCATTCTGTCCCTTTATGCCCTCCCCCCCCACCCTGCCCAGAGAAGCCCATGCGCTTTCTGAACTTGGTCAGTGCACAGGCAGCATACCTGCGCCCGCCTTCAGCAAGTGCATGGGCAGATTACCCTCACCCATCCTTGGCACCGCAGGCCCAATCCATTTGTTTGTGTGAACTCAGTGCCACTCGTGCTGGCACGAACTTGCTTTACAGCATGTTTGTAACAGTGCTGGGCCAACACAAGTGGCTTGCATCGGGCCAGTGGGGGGGGGGCGTTAGGATGGCACTGTGGGTCTTTCTAGGATTGTTTGGTTCTAGGAACAGCAATGTTTAAGGCAGACATGTCTCAGCATAATTTTGTAATCTCACTAGGCGTTTGTTTACTTATTTATTTATTTTGGGGAAAAAAGAATTCATTTTCTGAGATGATAATTGCGGAAATAATATTAACAAGCTTCCTTTGTTGGATCACAGCTGTTTGGGCTCCACGCAGCCATGTGGTGAAACACTACAGGCATTGTGCAATAACAATCCCAGCCCGAAGTTAAGGAAAAAATGAGACAAAATTAATGATTTGCAAAGCTGTAACTGACCAGAATTCAGGGTTTTAAAAAAAGGAGTTGCAATCTGCAAAATTAGAAAACAGCCATATTGCATAGCCATAGGACAGAGGCATGAAAAATCTCATTATAGGTACATGTGTGGAAAAACTAGCCTTTAAACACTCATTTAGCATTTCAATGAACATTTTAGGCAGTTTTTCGACACAAGAAATGTCTTTTTTTAACTGCCTACTGCAAGAGGAAGAACACAGAGGGCCCTGACTGCATCTGCTCTACAAGGGCTCCCCACCCCCACCCCCTCAGACCACACGGTGTTGCCTGCCACGGTGTGGCAAATCATCCAAGAATCACCTGATTTCAGAGGGAAAAAACGTTTGTCCCAGAGGAAATATTTGGTAACCTACAGAGGTTGCTGTCCTGACTTGCAGGTAACATCCTTGCAAGGACAGTTACCTTATCAGTGTCTAAAAAAATGATTTTTTTTTCCCAGAGAAGCACAGCTACTCATTGTCACTGTTTAACAACATCTGGCAACTTCACACAATAATTATGACCAGCTGAAGGCGTGAGGAAGTACCTCAGTTTTCACGATAGTTGAGATGCGTATATTACAGGGATTACTTACCAGCCTATCCAGGCTTGTACCAGCAGCTGTCGTTGGTCTTTCCTCAGGGTTATATGGCCGAAAGCGGGTGTTAAAGTTGTCAGGAATGGAGCGGGAGGATCTTAAACCTGGAGCTGGCTTAGGCTGTCCACACCCCTGAAAGACCTGGAAGAAGGAGGCTCAGATAACTGACTTGCAAAGGTTAACTCAAAACTGAATTGAGCTGTACCCTACCCCTGGATTGCACATTGGTGTGGAAAGCCTGATGAAAGGGATCTGCCATCATAGACACTTTAATTACATGGCATCTGTAATGCTTGGTAGATTTCAAGACCTCTCACCAGTTGCGGAAGGTTAGCAGAGGTTTCAACTTGTGTCATCTCCTACAAGAAACCTGAACATTGTGCTCATTGCATTGCAATGGCCCTGGCGACACAGAGGCCAGAACTAAGACTGAACATAAACTTCTTCAGTGATTTTGTTTTTCGTTTGGCTGAAAGCACTTCTATTTTTTTGCCAATTTTTTTCAACACTTCAGTTGAAAATTAACAATTAACTGCACTATCCTTTGAATGTATCCAAACTCAAGGCCTGCACAGCTCCCACTTTCAAGAAAGAGGTGCAGTTCTTTGTCTTTTGTGATGGTGCAGGTATGCATAGCTTCCTTCTAAAGGCCAGACAGCTTCCTCCAGCGAGCCTCTTTAGAGTTACTTGGACCACCACCACCCCATCCCATGAAATAGCTTTGACCGTCAGGGCTGGACCAGCACCTCCCAGACCTGAGATGGCATGTGGAAAGCTCTCCTCCCTCCTGCTCCCCCAAGCCCCTGGATTGGAAAAAGGGGGATGGAGTGGATGAGGAAGTATGAAGGATGTTCTTGATGCTCTAGCCCAGCACTCATCTATCCACACTTCCTTTTCCACTATGTCTCACGGTCCAGGGAGGAACAGTGGAGGCAAGAGCACAGCCAGAGGTGAGTCCCCCTTGCCAATCTGCTGCTTGAGATAATGGCTTCATTCAGCCTCATGGATGCATTGGCTTCTTGACAACAATCATTGTTCATATCAGCCATCTACTTTGTTGATGAAAAATTCCACAGGGTAGAAAGGGCAACATTTCAGGCAAAAGTTATGCAAATATGGTAGCTCATCTCTAGTATAACAATCCAGGATCGGAAATGGACTCTCGCTGAAGGCAACTTCTCTAGATTTTTCTACACTTGGGTTTTTGGCAGCTGGATGTGCAAATGGAATTCACTGAAAAGCATTGTGTTGGAAATGTTATCTCGGAGTGTGGCTTCTTTACTTCGTTGAGCAGAATTTGTTGAAAGCCATTCAGAACTGAGCTGGCTGGCACTTGTTGATGCTTGGTGAAGAGGTACCCGTGTCCATAGCTGCACGACTCTTCTTTGGCTTATAGTGTATAGCAGTGGTTCCCAAACTGGTGGATCATGACCCACCTGCCAGGGAAGAACTTATCCCTGTCCCTTTAAGAAGGGGGAGGGAGAAGACAGCAATGTGATCCCCAGGATCATGCTGCTGCAGGAGCAGCGGGGGTTTTTTTTTCTACTTACCTGTGCCAGTACCAGCCTCCTGGGTTTTGGGGGAGACTCACAGATGTCTGTAGGGCTCCCCAAGCTTCCAAAACGGTAAAAAAAAAGCTATTGAAAACCACTCTCGATTTTCAATCGAAACTAGGAATTGGTTTTCAGTCTTTTTTTTTTTTTTTTTTACTGTTCCTGATGCTTGGGCAGCCATGCAGAGGCATCTGTGGGGCTTCCCACACCCCTTGGGGGCTGGCAATAGCAGAGGTACATGGGAAAAAACCACTCTGTTCCTGCAACAGTGCGATTCTGGGGATCACATTGCTGCACCCCTACCCCACACAGACTTATAGTGCTCCCAACTCCCTTGTAGGAGCTTATAGAGTGTATATCACTTATAGTGCTTATAGTGTATTTTTAAAGGCCCACCTAACCGAGAAATGCTGAACAGATACAGGGCAAGATACTAAATGCTAGTGCCATGTTGTTGGGGATTTAAGGGCAAAGCCTGACATTCAGTCCCTAGTGTGCCTGATGGTGCACTGGGTTCTACCACTGCCACTGGTATTCAAGGTTCAGGATTCAGCCCAACGAAGTGGGTCTTCTGATAGACTTGGACCCTCTCAAGTGCCCAACTTTTCTAATTGCTGGTGCCATTCCAGGAGGCACTGTTAGATAAACAGCAATGGTTTATACCTGATTAGGGGAGAAGGTGAAGGGAAAGAGACAAGACTCTTGAATTCAATGGCAGACCAACAAAATGCTGATAAACATGAAAGGGACACATTGGGTAGCTAGCTTCCTAATGGCCCAGAAAGAACTGTTATATAAAAAGGGTGACTGAGTCGTAATTGCTGAAGTATGTGTGCGTGTGGGTGCGTGAGACTGGCAGACTGAAAATGAAAATGATAAAATTGATCTTATTGACTTTGTTTACTGTTATGTCGGATACTAGTCAAAGTTCTGCCAGAACTTTTGAGCTGTTTTTAAAGGCTTTTGCCGAGCATCCTACTGTAGAACATAATGCCAGGCTACTGAATGGGTTTCAGATAGTGAAATTGATGTTTCGTTCACGGCCCAATCCTCACTGGCACTGGCGGAATGTGTGTTCTGCTGGTGCAGACTGCCGCAAAGTGCCTTGCAGCAGTGCTAGCAGCCGGTGCGCTGTTGTAGAGGCCGAAACCTTCCCGCATATGCCAGACTACATTGTGTTACGATGGGGGAGTGACTTCCTTCCCCTCGGTAGCTGCCGCTGCCACCAGCCCAGGCTTAATACTGTACAATTTAAAGAATGAGGGGGCTCCTGGGCGAACCCCTATCAAAGAAACTCAATCAAAAGAAATAAAGGGAAAAGCCAATTTATTTTAACATACACAGAGGATTAAAATAAGTTTACAGAGCCTCTGTATCATAAAATCCGATAATAAATTTACAAGGCAGGGGGCTCCCACTCAGAGGACTCCTCCCTATCATGTAAAACCCCTCTGTTTATAATCCAGCTGGGAGGAAGTCAAAAGGAGAACAAAGAACCACCTTACAATGGTACACCTTACACTTCCCCAACTGACTGCAACCAGCTCCCACAGCACCCAATGAAGCTATCCTGCTTTCCTGAGAGCAGCCAGGAGGTTCTGCTCTCTGAGGCTTTTTAGGTCTAATTCATTAGGGCCAATCACCCTCCCCTGACCCCTCCTTCACACAACTAGTTCTCTTCACCTCCAACACCAATGCAAAATAAAATCCACATGGAACAAGTTTCATGACACATTGGGAAGTCTTCCAGAGCAGGCAAGCCCAGGGCAGAGGGTGGGGGAGGGGAGGGGATGAGGTGGGAGGAGCTAAGAAAGGATGGATTTGGCAGTGGCAGCGCATGCCAAATTCCAACCCTGCTCCTTGAGCCTGACCACCTGCATGGAGGAACATGGGCTTGCGTTAGCGATATTGCTGGTGCAAGCCTGAGTTGCTCCACAGACGCTTCTGGGGTTTACCCTGAGGAATCCTCAAGCAGCCAAAAATCCCCCGCAGGATGCATCAGAAGCTGCAGAGGTATTTCTGCTTACCACGCAAGTAGGATTGGGCTGTTTGTTGCCTTTGACCTAGTGTATTTTGAAAAGTAGTCCCATATAGGAAGTCTAGGGGACTCTCACATGTCACAAACTGAACTTGAATAAGCCCAGCTTCGCGAGGACTTCTGGCATGTGTATCTAAATTAACAACAATTTGTCATATACATCTATCATATTTGATATTACAGGATTTTGATTCAGGCTGGCATGAATGACCTCTCTCTGACTTCATGTTAGCAAGAGCTTGTCAGAAAAGGTTTTACTGAAATGGAAGACCTGCGGGAAGCTGAAACCAGCAACCAAACAAATACAGTTCTGTTGTTTGTAGCCATGTGGGTTTTGTAGGTATAAAAGGAGATGTAGAAATGCACTTTCTACAGGTTCTTTTTAATTGTAATTGTGATTGCTTGGAACTCCTGGTTGGAGAATCTAGTTCCAGCTTTGTGTAAAAACCTGAGTAAAACACACTGAGAGCCAATGGAGTCAGATGAAAGCAATTCACCACCACCAAGGCACAGCAATGGTAGAATCTTCTGTTTCTCAAGACCTGCAAGACATCTGGGCTCAGAAGCATTTGTAGGATGTACCACCTGATCCACTCCAGCCAATTGGTGGAAAGTGGCTTCCTTGGCTGGTGCAGCTGGTCTCCCTGATGCAGTTCCATTCTTTAGCCAGCGTTGTGTGTCAGCGCCCTGGTGGAATCTCCACCTGAGATCATTCCAGTTGCCTGTGCACTCAAGCCTCACACCCCATTCCACACCATACACATGGATGGCCAACCCATCCATGCTGCTACCTGAAGTGGGCTGCAAAGGGCAACAAAGTTTTGAAGGGTGGAAAACTGGGGTCACACTGCTTCCTCGCCCTCTTACCAGGTTGCCACCAAGAAGAGGAGAGGCAACAACCCAGCACTTTCCTCTGCTCTTCCTTTTGAAATTCAGCAGAGAGCAGTGGTTCCTAAACCTTTTTGACTGGTGGATCCTTTGACCTACTGGGCCATTGGCCCATTAGAGCTCCAATCCTATATATTGTTATAGGGCACTGGGTTTTTCACAAGGATTCTGTGGCTCCCCTGGCTGGATTCCGTGGCTCCCCAGGGAGCCATGGCTCACAGTTTGGGAACCATGGGTACAGCAGAAGAACCAGCAGCAGCTATTCACCTGGCTGCCACCACTGCCACTGTGTTGCCATATAAGGGGGTGCGGGAAGGGGGAGGGGAGCAGCATTTGACAGCAGGCTTCAGGCACCAAAATGTCTTGGGCTGGCCTATCAAGTTGGTAGCTTGCAGCGGTGCGAGTCTCCTCTGAGCATCGGAGGGGGTGGGCACCATTTATAGTGGCGTGAAGCAGCTCTGCAGAGCAGAAGGAGCTTTTTTGCACCATTGTGGGCCAACTCCTCCTTTCCCCCATTTTTTAAAGGGGGAAAGAAAAGAGGAGGTGGCCCAGAATGCCTCCTGCCAGGAAGTAATTGCAGTGACATCACCACAACTACTTCCGGGTTGGGGTGCCAGACTGGAAGTGTTTCCCCAGGCACTCCCCCCCCAGGAATGCCACTGCTACTAACACAGAACCAACAAAGTTAGGAAACCAACTATGCTAGCAACTGAGGCTGGATATCAGAAGCAAAACAGCTCATCATCTAAAGAAACCAGACAACAGTTGGGGCATTTTGTGGACTGAACATTCTCTATACCTTAGCGGACACCTGTATACTGTTCTCTTGCATGTTCATGATGGCTTCAGAAATCTTGACGTCAATAGGATCCATCACGGATTCGATGTTGAATGGTCCCTCTAATCTGTCTGCTACCAACAGCATGGCATCTGTTGAAAGACAAAAGGAGCCCCCTGTCAGAAAACAAGCTTCTCTAGACTCCGGATAAAAATCCTTGCACAATACAGCACCACGTGCCCTGCCAGAGAGAATTGAGCTTCAGGGTCTTGCAAATGTCTCATGAAGCGACCATGGAAACCAGATGTGTCTGCTTCATAGGTGCACAAAGGGCACTGCTGCCCAGCTGGCACACAAGCTGAAGTCATTTGAATGGGCTAGTAGCAGGGGGGAGGGGAGAGAGAGAGAGAGAGAGAGAGAGAGAGAGAGAGAGAGTGTAGCAAATGCATAGTTGATAGTCATACTGAAAGGTGAAGGCCAAGTACACCGCCTTTAAGGAATGCCTCAGTCCAATGATAGCTCAAGGCCACTTCATATATTATGCTTTTTGTGCAACCCACCCACACACATGCACGTGCGCACACACACACATGCTTTCAACCACATACATCAAACAGGATTATGCACCAGGTAGCCAAGATTGACTTTGGTGGTAGCAAACAACCATGAACCGTGTACCCTTCTGTACAGCATGAAGCATCCTCCACAGAGAAACTGTATGAGTGATTTATTTTGTTTCATTACACGTATATCTCACACTTCCTCCAAAGCAGCGCTTCTCAAAGGAAGCCAAGGGCATGGACTGCTATGGGGAATGACGTGGGCAGATATGCCTGGAGTGTGATCAGAGATGTGTGTTTTCAGTGTACAGTTATCAGTCTACATGACATTGTGGGGAGGGACACAAAGGTAGAGCCGCACAGGAGGGCCTGATGGGCAGAACTGGGGACAATGGACCCTGGTAGAGCATCTGTATGTAAATTGAAGTTCCAGCAACAGTAGTCAGATACAGGCTGAAAACTTTCTCTGCAAAAAAGCAATCAACTGCCATAACTTGGGGGGGGGGGAGGAAAGGCAGCAGAGAGTTAAAAAATTTCATTAATAATAGATGCCATACACTCTTTCTTTATGCAGCAGAGAAGAAAATGTTTCTTTTATCTTGACACCTGAAACAGATAATTTGCTAGACAATTCTTACATAGACTTATCCATCACAAAAATGAAAGCTGATCGAAATGAACCCTTGGGGTATATGCTGGAGTTTTCTGCACCAGACACTGAAAACTTGGATGTGATATACTGGGATCTTATAATTAAAGCAGCTGTTCATTCTGACCCCAAGGACCCCATTTCCTTGCAATACAAACAGGGGATAAATATTGGATTCCTGCCATGACGTACAGGTACAAGCCATGTTTTATGCTCAGCGTTTTTTTTTTTACAAAATGCAGCTGGATGCTGTCTGTTGGAAATCTGTTTTATGGTTCTGCTGGGGTTACACAAACTCATTTGTCTAATTACATGGCGCCGTACACTGGGTGTTACATAACGTACAGTAATAATAGTGGGGTGGTGATGTAAATGCTACTTTATTTACTGTACACCTTTGACCACTGTAGTCACTGCCTGCGAATCCATTATCTGCCAGCATATACTATCTTGCAGTCTGACCTCCAAGCAAGTTCAGGCAGTGCTCCTTTCTTCTGATATATAAAAAGAATATTCTTTTCTTCCAAAATGTATTATTCTTTCTCACCTCTAGACTAGATGGACAGCAGTATTCTGCTTTGTGATGTAACCATCCTCTGCAGATATGCCACAGAATTCTCAGGCCTCTAAGATTTGACTCAGAATCAAGGTTGGCCTAAGATCTCCTGCAGCCTAAGGTGGCATGTGTCCTTATCTGGTGGCAAGCCATCCTCTGCTTCTCCCACTCTGTGTTGGAAAGGGAAGAGACAGGAGAAGGAAGTGTGGCATAGAGTAGAGTAGTGGGCTAGAGCAACTCCAAGAGGAAGTAGGAGAAGTGGAGGAGAGTGAATAGACAGAAATGGGTGTCTCCCCTGACAATCAAGTCTGAAGCGACAGCTTTAGTCAGTCCGCTAGCGCAGCTAAGGGGAATGGGGGTACAGGGTCCTGGATACCATGCCTGAGGGGATTCAAGCCGAGGGTATAGTTGGCCCTCCAATAACTACAGATTCAGCACCAGAAGATTTGACTCACAGTTAGTGCCGACCTGCAGATGGAGGGCCTGAGATCTCCCAGATATGACTGGAACTGCTTTTTGGTCACAACCAGAAAGTGTTCTGAGGCCTCCAAAGGCATCAGAAGGCTTCCTGGAGACTTTGGAGAAGAAGCAAAGACTGGAAGTGCCTTTCAGAGGTCTCCAGAAGGTCTTCTGAGGTGGGAGGCAGGTGTACGGGGTGAATGTTAAAACTGTATGGGCCCTGGGAGCCAAATTCCCTAGCTACACCAGAGAGGGCACAATTCTAATCTGGAGTTAGTCCAGCACAGTTAGGCCAGCAAAATTTGTCTGGTACAAGGGCCATTGTAAAGCCTGTTTGGACCAGTCTCGGAGCCAGGGATGATGGCACATGTCTGCATGCTGGCCTCTCTGACGCAGAGAATGGTCCAAACATTCTTTATAGTGTCCCTGGTGTCCCTTGTGTTAGGATTGCGCCCTGGGTCAGTCTCCTGGATGAGCTCACCCTGCTCAAAACTCTGGAACATATGAAAATCTCCATGAAGCAACTAACAAGACTTTTCTGTTTCATCTAGCGTTTGATGTTGATATGTTTGTCTCTTGTACCTCTGCAGTAAAACCTGCATTGTAGTTTGCCCCTTCCAAAAATTCTTTTTACCATTTTTATTTTTATTGTCTATTTTATCGTTTTGTGATTTTTATGTACTGTACTTTTTGTCCCCCCCCCCCTCCAATAAGTGTAAGGTGCCTTGGGCATCTGCCCTGGCAGAGGAAAGGTGGGGTAGAAATCTCTTAAACGATCTCAATGCCTGACCAAAACAATCCAACCTGAGCAAGCAGAAGGAATGTGAAAGCAGCACTGATTTCATTTGTAGCCTATCTTTCTTACAGTGCAGAACTCAAGGTAGCATACATACATGAGGCACACCTGAATCAGAAGCAGTGGTTTCACTAGGGTTTGCGTCACCTGGAGTGGGAGATCAGCTCGTCACCCCCCATGATGCGAGCCACTCCCTCTCCCAAAGCATACAGAGTAAATTACAATACCATATGCACAATCTAAATGCCGTGTTATTACTAGGGTTGGTGTTAATCCTCCCATCAACTTTATTTATTTATTTATTTAATTATTTATTTAACTATAGTACAGGTCACCCAACTAATTAGTAACCAATAAAAATCCCATGGCCAATTTGATGACACTCAGACAATTAAATAAAAATTCTAGTACTAGCTCTGATACATGGAAATGAGAACTGACTCACAATAATGATTTTAAAAAAATCGTGATTTTTACATAAAAAGTTGTATTTTCAGTTTTTAGGTTTTTGGCCATAACCTTTGATAGAATGAAGATTTTATACTCTGGTTTTTTTCATTGAATTCCAGGTGAAATGCTACACCCAAACGATACATAGCATGATGGTATTATCTTTTAAAACTGCAATTTTAGCAATTTTGGTCCCTGGTGGTGTCACCCCCCCATGCACGTCACCTGGTGTGGCCCGTCCCCCGCCCCCCCTCATGATGCCACTGATCAGAAGCCTGTCATAAACATACTCTTAAGTCATTTTCGTGCTGAATTTAAAAAACTAGATGTAGACATAAGATTTTCAGAAAATGTACAGTAGCTCAGCTGCACATATTCCTACCTAGTTAATGAATAGAATAGTAACATTGATAGACATTATTATCAGTGGTGAAATTCAGCCAGTTCTCACCAGTTCTGCAGAACCGGTTGTTAATTTTAGGTTGGGAGAGGGAAGAAAGGCAGTGGCCCACCCTGAAGGACATAGAATCGGTTGTTAATTTATTTGAATCCCACCACTGATTATTATGTTATGCATCTCCTCTGAACATTATCACCTTCACACAATAAAGAAATCACAGGCTATGTTTTTAGGGCTTTTTTTCCTCCCGTCTCCTCTCAGTGCAAATTTCATGACTGATAAATCATAGTACGTTGTTTCTCCACTTGAAAGAAAACAGATGAAATTTCACAACACTGACTTACAATATACAGTGAGGATTAGAGATGTTTTAATGGGACAGTGTAAAAGTAATGCTGAATTATGGAGCACCTATGAGTACACTGGGACTCAAGCCGACTTCCAAATCTATTGAATTTGAAAAAAGAAAGACTGCGGAAAGGAGACCTTTTCCATTAAATACATCATTTCTTCTGTTTCTAAAGTGATACACCAGCCTCTAGGAATCTATGGATAGTTTTTAACTAGTGTTGGAAGGAAGCAAAAAAAAAAAAAGGCTTTTTATTTGCAGACTAGAGTCAAACGAAACACAGGGCTGAGTTAAGCAAGAAGCTAAGTGAGGAAAAAAAAAAACATTCTTTCTGTGCAAGGTTTCACATGACCCACCATCTCCAATACAGGATCTTCACACTGGCTCCTACATGGGAGCATCTGCATGTCATCTTAGCCTCCTTCCAGGTCATGCATCATTACTGTGCAAAAACTTCAGGTGTAACAGTGCATGCATTGAGAACTTTTTCAATCAGAAGTTGTGTCAACCCAGCACTAGTAAGTGATTTCTTTTTTCTACATCCAGAATCTTCAGCGTTGGAAGGGCAGCTGCATGAGAACTTGACTTGTATAAATAGTGGCTCCACTTGTTGGCCTCCAAGTGCAACAAGAGGCAGAAACAACCAAATAGGAAAAGAAGCTAAAGCGAAGTCTAGTAACAGTAGGAGAGAGAGCAACCCATGTCTTTACCAAGCAACAAGAGGGGGACTTGTTGCTTGGTAAAGACTTATGGGTTGCTCTCTCTCTCCTACTGCTACTAGACTTTGCTTTGGCTTCTTTTCCTATTTGGCTGTTTCTGCTTGTGTAACAATGACTGCAGTCTTCTCCCTTTGTTCATGGAGAGCCCTTAACAAAAGTCAGTTTGCTCTGTGTGAGACTGCCTTAATTCGTCAGGTCTGCTAACATTCAGCCCCATTGGTGAGCTGCCTGAATAGTAGGGTGTCTGGAATCACCTTAGCACAGGTGGGATGCAAAACACAGGATAAAAGACTAAAAGTGGGATAAAAATGAATACATGAAAAACGAGAGAGGCTGCAATTCTGTAAATAACTACCTGGGAGTACATTCCATTGAACTCAGTGGGGCTTACTTCTGGGTAACACATACAGGATTGTGCTGTAAATATGTGATCCAGTCAAATATAAGCACCTTGAAGCCTATTGTTTCCACATGGAGAGAGTTACACATATGTTTCGCTCTACTATTAAATTTAACAGGACAACCTTATGCAATTCTGCTGCAATTAACTACCTGAGAGTAAGCTCTGCTGAACTTAGTGGGCCTTACTTGTGAGCAAACATGACTAGGATGGCGCTGTTAATTAAATAATCATTACGGTTTCGAAGATAATGCCATGTTAAAACAACAGTTGAGTTAAAATGGAAATGAATCATTGCAGTAAGCAAATATAAAATGTTGGCTTTCGTTAATTCAATTAAACAATCCCTCAGCTGAAATGGAACTGTTCACCTGTTTAAAACAGAATGGTTAAACCTCCAGCCCTGACATCAGAATATATTTTTATTTGCAAAGAGAATTGTAGAAGAGAAGCAAAATAAGGCTGGTTCCCCTTTAAGTGGACAGAATGAAGTGCACAGAAATTCAATTTTTGTTCACCTTTGGAAACTGGAGTTACTTTTAGGAGCCATCCAAGACTTTGTTGTTGTTTGTTTTGTTTTGTTTTAAAGGGCATTCAACTTATATTTTCAAACTGAACTATTTACAGCAAAAGGCTGTCACATGATACCTTTTTTGGCTTGTGAACTGCAGCATGATTTCAGACCTGAAGGCTTATGGTGACTGATACACTTTCGTGAAGCAAGTCCTGCCAGATCAGGCTAACAAGCAAAATGCCAACCCACAAGGCACAAAGACGATGTACTAAACCATGCAGGTGCACAAGAACATCACTGCTTGTTACTCATTTGCTCCTGGTTGTTTCGTGCTAAGGACCCGATACACCACATCTAAAGATGCCTATCATTGCTTTATAGGTGACTTTGATCAATTATGGGGAGAATGGCTGAATGGTGTTTTTTAAAAAAATATATATATTCTGCAAGCACAAGCCATGAACCAAGGTCTCATCGGTCTTTGATGAGCATCTCTTCATATGTTGGGCTTCCTCCCTTCACTTTGGATGCTGCCTTCTATTGAGTTGAGTCAGTACCATTGATTTGGACAATATTTTTATCTGCCCTGCCCCATACATTAGAAGACGTTAATGCTCATCGTTAGCTCCCTCCTTTGCCTCTCCTGCTATCCTATCTTCCTAATTGTGTGTGCATGTGTACCATTGCCACTGGATCCAGTGGTAGGAACACAGTAGGGGGAAATAGCTCCCCTACCTATGTCCCTATTAAGGTAGGTGTAGCAAAGTGCGTAGGGGAGCAGTTTGACTGAAACACTCTATGTGCACACATGTCTTTCATTGTGCCAGGTGGATAAAAGAAGTATAATCCAAACTGGCCCCTTGATCAGCAGTGAATATTCAGGGTTTCAGGAGAGGTCTTATCCTACCTGGATATGTCAAGGATTGAACCTGGGAAGTATACAAGCATGTGCTTTAGCCTCCTCCATCCTTCAATGCCTGTAGTGTATTTGGAGAGGGTATAACTACCTGATTGCTGGGGCTCCTAGAACATAAGAAGAACCCTGTTGGATCAAGCCAAAGGCCCATCTAGTCCAGCTTTCTGTATTTCACAATGATGCCACAGGGATCTATTCTATTCTAACAATGATGCCACTGGGAGCACACAGGACAGCAAGACACCTGCATCATGTGGCCACTCCTTTACAACTGGCATTCTGAGGTAGCCTACTTCTAAAACCAGGAGGTTGCATATACCCATCATGGCTTGTAACCTGTGATAGACTTTTCAGCCAGATGCCATCACCACATCTGGTGGCATTCCACAGATTAATTACTATCTGGGTAAAAATGTACTTCATCTATTCTAACCCTCCCAACACTCAGTGGATGTCCCCTGAAATGTGACTGTAGAATTAAAATACATTCTATATCTTTCCCTAACTCCTGTAGTGTCATTCCTGAGCTGTCACTGTGGGCTTTAATGATAGACACAGCACCAGTGAGTTATGCGCCTTGCTTTTGAACATATAATTAATGCTTCAAGTATGGAAAAATGTGTAGGCTGAGCCTAGATTGGGACTACACGTGTCTCTCTATTCAGGAGCTGAACAGATCTTGCTTTGGGCATTAACGCACAACTACTGTATAGAAAGTGCAGCTCAGTTGTGCTTCCTATATTTGTATCCTTAATAACCCAAATGGCTCAGGTTTGGTAGGGAATGATTAACTGTTTTTTTTGGCTGAACTTGCATTATTTTGTTCCTAAATTCTTTGGCAGCTTTCCTCCTGAAGGCTGCCAAAAAGCCCTGCCCCCTGCCAATCCAAACTGGAGACAAGTGTTCCCCTATGCCACGTTCTGATCTCTGGATCAGGTTCCCTTCCTCCCACAGGCACTATTAAAAAAAAGAAAAAGAAAAAACCAAACATACATACAGGCAGGGTTAAACAACTTATTTAAAATCATACCTAGTTTGTCCAAAATATTGAGCAAAAATTACATATTTTGCCTGAAGTCCATAATATATTGTTACTACCTGTCCCTTGGGGTGAAATCTCTCTCTCTCTCTCTCTCTCTCTCTCTCTCTCACACACACACACACACACACACACACACACAGAGTGAAGCCAGTATCTAAGAATCTGAATTTGTTTTTTTGCAGTCTTCTAGGGAACAGTTTCTCATGTCTCAGTGAATAGAGAATATTTGCATGGGAGTTGGTATGCACACTGGAGACATTATATTTACATAGAGATGCTGGATAAAACTGATAATCTACTCCCTCCCCCCCCTTGGTCAATATCACAAAAAAACAGTAACTGTTGATAGGCTGGACTGTCAAGTATACTTGCAGTCAAACAGGCTGGGTAAAAAAGAAACAATAAAAGGAGCAGCTGAATAATACAAAAGAGTTTATTTGCTTCTTCTCTCAGACTACAATGAAGAAAGATTTTCCATCAATCCCGTTGTGCTTGTCTCTCGCCCTTTGCGTAGAGTGGTTCAAAAAATCATTTTCCTACCACATAGGACATAAAGAGGGAAAAATATTGGCAGGCTTTTGCCATCTTGTACTTGCTGATAGCAAGGAAATGAGTTTTTGTGGATGAGCAGTGAGTTTTCAGCAGTGGAATGGACATCGGCATGGCACACTCCTTTACATGGTCGAGAAAATGACATCCCGCTTGTAGAAATAAATAAGGTGTGGTTTTTTTTAGAAGAAGCCCAAACAAAACCCCACTCATGGCTTAATCTATTACAGCATTAGCAACTCAACATAATTTAATTCAGTCCACTCTGACAGCGACTCAGTGTGCTGGAGGTACAGAAATGAGAGCAGAGGGTCAACTGTTTGCCACTACAGAAATCCTTGAGCTCAAAAAAGTAAGCGATTTTTTCTTTTGCACCTCAAACAGAAGGAAGAAAAAAATTGATCTCTAATAACAATAGAATAGTACACTTCTAGCCTACACATGATGACAAATTACTCTTTAGATAGGGCAGTGGTTCTCAAACATTTTAGACTGGGACCCACTTTTTAGAATGGGACTCGTGTTGGGACCCACCAGAAGTGATGTCGTAGCCGGAAGTGACATCATCAAGCAGGATGTGCCATCAATGTGATGTAATCAAATGACACTCCTGGAATGCAAATTGGCATTCTTGGACTGCAGCAATTGCACAACCATGAAACATCCCTGACAGAAAGCAAGATTAGGACAAAATATTATGTAAAAGCACTGAACTAATTTATTTATCTATATATATAAAAACGGACGTGGGTATGTATGTGTGTGTGTATGTGTGTATGTATGTATGTTATTTATACACGTCTCCGTGCCTTGACCCACGGCCACGAAACTTGGCACACAGGTACCTTGCAGCCTGGAAAGGGTCACTGCGGGGGTCAGACCCCCCTACAGCCCCCCGTTTTGTGGGGAGGGGGGCCAGATCGTCAGGAACCAAAGGGATTGCATTGGGCTACAGGTCTGCCGCCACCCTGTGGTCACAGACGATTCTGCAGGGTCTGTGATACACAGGGAAAGCGAAACCGAAAGCAATTTGCACAGCCGGAGTTGCAAAGAGTTGCAAATGATCCAGAGAGTTCCAGCACCCAGTCGGATCTGAGAGGGGCCTATGTCCAGGGATCTGAGAGGGGCCTATGTCCAGGGAGCTAACAGGCCACCTCTGCCTGCAGACAGTAAGTGGGACCTTCATATTGCTCTCTTAGTTGATTGTGTCCCTGTCTCCTCATTCATTTCACAGTGCTGGTGTGCATTTTGGGTTCCAGGTCATCAATACTGTTTTATTTCAGGGACGGGTTCTATATGTCTATATATGGATCTCACTATGTCACACCTCTGAGGGAGGTTTGTATATTTGTGTGTATGTTCCACCATTACTCTGGAACGCCTGGAATGACGTGCACCACACGTGGTACACTTATTCCTTACGATCTGGACAGATATACTGTGGGGGTAGGGCCCCCCTTACGCCCCCAGAGGTGGGGGTGCACTGCAGAACAAACTCATTCCTCCTCCTAATAGAGCCTGGGGATAATTTCTGCCCCCGGGCAACGCCGGGTCACAAAAAGCTAGTTTTTTATAAAAAAGATCTCACTTGAAAATTCGAACTGTAAACACTCACAACAAGAATATAGCAAGAGTAAGGTCTGCAGCTTCCAAGATGGCTGCTCCCAGGTTTCTGGAACCCACCTGACATCAGGTCGCGACCCACCAAGTGGGTCCCGACCCACAGTTTGAGTAACACTGAGATAGGGCATTAGATAGGGCAGTGATTTTCAGCTGGTATGCCAGGGCACATTGGGGTGTCAGAAATGGTTCACACGTGTGCCAAGGGTGTTTGGAGAAGATCAGTTTATTAGTAGGGCCATTTGGGATGTGAGCCCCTCTCCAGCATCATGGTGTGCCTTGTCAATGGTCAAAAAAAGTGATGGTGTGCCCTGAAAACTTTAGAATCTTGTCACTATGCTGCAAAATGAAAAATGGTTGAAAATTGCTGAGACAAGGTGTGGGGTGGCAATAGAGGACCTGAGTGGAAGCAAAGGGTGCAAATGCCCTACACGCTGTGCTGGGGGAGAGCTGGGTCAATGCCTGCCCCCCCCACCCCCTGCCAGTGAGTCAGAGCATGAAGTCACTCTGGGAAGCAGCTTCTGTGGTGGAAGCCGCTTCTTGGAGTAACCTGGTGCAATTCCAAAGGGCTGCCCCTCCACTCCAAGAAGGATGGGCAACCCTTCGGAGCACGCCCGGTTGCTCCGAGAAGTGGCCATGGAAGCAATGCTTCGTAGCCACATCTGGTCACTCTGAGAAGTGGTCACGGAAGTTCTCATTCTATGTTCTCATTTTTTTGAATTTAAATGCTTTAAATGTGTAATAGGGGGATGATATAGGTGATATAAACAAGACACCATTGTCTGTACACAAACAAACAAGGTTGAAGGGAAAACCAAGGCACCCCCCCCTCCCCAGAACCTGAATCTAGTTCCAGAAGTCACTGCTTCATAGTAAGGACTATGAGTTACTTCATAGTTAGTAAGCTTCACTGCTTCATAGCTTTTCCTTGGGAAAAAATAGTGTAATTCCTTGATTTGATGTTATACTTAAATGGAAAAAAATGAATTTTAAAAGGAACTGAATTCAAAAACAGAAGAATATGGTGAGAAGAAACTGAAAATCCCCTTCCCTGCAGATCGAGGGATAATCCTGACAATTAATGAAGCAGGACCTTGTTTTGCTTCCTCACTGCAAGGGCCTGTTTGTCTCAACCCCATAGACGCCAGAGTGTGGTTGTCCACCAAACTGGGTTTGTACCAACTTAATGGTCATTGAACATCTGTCTTCACAAAATCAACTTTTTGTCATCAACTTTTATGACAACACGAGGCACTCATCTACTTTGTCTGACTGCATGATAAAGCCTTATCAAGAGCCACAGACAGTCGTCTGCTTTGTAAATAATTACCCTGATGGTTCATGAGAGCAGCTGGTGCCTGCTATAACCCTCTGTTTAAATTTTTATAACGGCTTATTTGTAGGAATAATTTTTTTCCTCACGTAATCTGCAGCTTGGAGTATTAGCATAATTCATACAAACGTCTCACCCTGGCCTTCCTTTTGATGAGATATGCTCAAACGGCAAATCACCCTGTGAAATTTCATCTCTAATTTATGCTTTCCTTGGAAAAATTCCTTGGAATTTACTGTTCATTTTATCTTCTTCCGATCACAGAAATTAGAGTTGAAAAAAAAATCTTTTCAAGCGGCTAGTTCATTCCCTTGCCAGTACAGAATTATTACATGCTGTATATATTGTCCAATGCTGCTTCCAGTCCAATTTTAAAGTGTCTCAGGTGCTGAAGCTGTCATCATTCTCCTCTCACATCCAATCCACCTCAGAGTGAAGAATTTTCTTCCTCCAAGCTTGAGCTAACTTTTTCTTTGCTCCTTTTTGACTCTTTTTTTTGGGCAGATCACTTCATTGATAGGGATCATATTCAACTGCACATTTTCCCCTGAATGTTTACATCCTTCAAATACTTAGCAGACAGCTGCCTCACATCTGCTAAGTCAATATTTGCCTGAAGTATACATATTTATCTCTCAAAATCTTTCCTCCTACATGAACCCTCCAAGTTCACTTTTCATCTGTATTGCTTCTCATCATTGCTCCTTAGGTATTTTCATTGAACAGATTTTTTCCCCTACATACAAAGGGCTTGCAATGTTCTTGTTCCAATATCACTTTTCAAAAAAAATTAAGGGTGGCCTAAATCTGGAGTTAGGCCACACAGTTAGGGCAGCAAAGGTTGGCTGGCACAAGGGACACTGTAAAGTGGGTTTGGACCATTCTCGGAGTCAGGGAGGGTGGTGCATGTTCATGTGCTGGCCTCTGACTCCAACAGTGGTCCAAACATACTTTACGGTATCACTTGTGGTGGCCAAACTTTGCTCGCCTAACTGTGCCGGCCTAACTCTGGGTTAGAATTGTGCCCTAAATTGCACCCTCCATTAATATTTGCTTCAAGTACCTTTAAATATACAGGCAGCTGTATGCTGTCCTTCAAGGTATTCTGTTCACTCAAGATAGCCTTACCAAGAGTCCAAACATGGATACTGGGGTTCCCTCAAGGGCAGCTGGTTTTGTCTCATTTTGAAATAATGTTTTACTTTTTCCCCAGTCGCCTCCTAGACGGGGCCAGGCATATGCACAGAACCTGTGCTCATTTTTCAACATTTAGGCAGTTGTGCAAGGCAAAGATAGGAGCATAAATCTTGAAGGTGTGCTGTCAGACCACGGACGTTTTAAATGGTGTGTGCTGCTGCTAGCTGTTGTCTTTTTCTTGAATTTTTAGTTATGCATCTGCTTTTTAAAAATTAAATTTACTATCTTTAATTGTGGGTGTGAGCCACCTTAATTGTGGATGTGAGCAACCTTGAGCTCACAAAGTTGGGAGACACATTTTTAAATACATGGGAATTAGACTTGCCAGGTGTCCCTTATTATAAGGGACTTTTCAAACTCCCACTCTATATGTTGAATAGAGTTTTAGCAACGTGGTGATTGTATATGGTGTTTGCCTTGATCTGTTGTATTGTTATTTGTTTTGGTCTTGCCTTGTTTTACCTTGCGAAAGCACCTAATTTTGTTGTGCACACGGGTACAATGACAAATAAATTTTCTATTTCTATTTCCCGTATTTAAGATTTAAAAATTGTGCCCCATATCAATGTTGAACGGGACTTTAAAAATCCCATTCTAAAATTCTGCTGCTGTTGCTGCTTGCTGCTGCCTCGCCACGGCTAACTGCATAATTTTTATATTATTTCTGGTAACCATGCAGTGGTTTGATAGAAAGCAGGATCTCGATACCTGTGTGTCCCTTACTGTCATTTTGAAATCCTGGCAAGTCTAATGGGAATTGCATGCAGACTTACATTTACTCTGCGGAAGCATTATCTAGGATAATGGGGCACCATCTTATAGAGACCACTGTATGTTTTTTTATGGCTATAACTGTTGTCCTGCTGTGTTTCTCTGCCATAACCACCAAAGATGGAATCTGATTACGTGCAGTGGGGCAGATCAATGGGAAAAGATTAATGGGGGGGGAAGAGATGTGTACTTATAGCTGTTCCACACATGATGGCCTCCACATTTTTGTCATGTAGTACTTTGCATAGTTACTGAACATACAACCAATGACTGTATGCCATTAAACTGCTATTACAGATATGTTATAATCATCAACTGCTTCTAGAATAGTGAAGTTGATTAGATCAGATGGTAAGCTGTTTCCATTCCTGTCCATTTCATGCCCAATTTCAGGACAATTTCATGCATTTCCTTTTCTTATTATAGGACTAACTGAAATCATATAGAGTATATGGATATACACCCCTTTAGCATATAAAAAATCCTTCTCTTGAATTAGTGATGGGGGTTGCTTGCTCCCTTGCTGAAATATGCAAGGTAGAGATGATCTAAATCTGCTGTCTGAGTGCATTTATCACACTATAATTCCTACTGTCCAAACACCATGGGGTGTTCATTACTCACAACAATATTTCCCTCTTGAAGGTAACTAAAATTATTTTAACCCCTAACGCCTGGGCTCAGAGGCACTTTTTAAAGTAATGAGAGACTCATGTTTGTTGAGGGAAAGTAACTGCCCCGATTCATCCTCCTTCCAAAAGAGTCAAATTTCCAGGTAATACATGGGTCGCTCCTAAATTGAGACAATTAAACTTAGCAAAGGATTTTTGCAACATGAAGGTATTGAAAGGTCTCATGGAATGTATCTCCAGACTGACAATTGTCAAGAATCAAACCCATAGTCAGTCTTGAACTGGCAATCCTGAACTCGCTTCCAGGATGAATGTACACCTGTACATTGCCAACTGCTAGATAAACTGCAGAGAGACTTATCATCCAGAAAACCCTCTTCACCACAATTCCTACAAAGTAGTGGTTCGCTAATGTTTTAGCACCTGGACCTACTTTTGAAAATGCCAATCTGTCTGGGACCCACCATAAGTGATGACATGGCTGGAAGTGCTGGCATTGGGACACCAGAGCCTGCTGTTTTCCTGAGAATTTAGCAATAAGTTGGGTTATTTCTCAGCCATTTTCCAATAGCAGAGTGAATCAGAAAGAAAGAAAAAAGTCTTTTTACAACCTTGACACAAGCAAAACAACCGCACAGCCCTCCCACTTTCCAGCATCCCATCTTCCCACATTTTTAATATTGCTGCTCTAGGTGCTTTGTGACCCACCTGAAATTGGCTTGTGACCCACTGGTAGGTTCCGACTCACAGTTTGTGAACCACTACTATAAAGGGTTCTGTGCATGGCCAAGCAGCTATGGAGCTCAGCAACCTGGAAGTTTGGCAATGAGATTATGACATCATCACCAAAACGTTGGAGGTGGGGAAGTGGGTCTCCGCACTAGCAGCAGTGGGAAGGTTATTTCTAGCCCAGGCTTATTTACTGGAGATTACTGCTTAGTTGCATGGTCACCTTCATCTGAATGTGGAGCAGGTCTACTACGATCCTACATATCTACCTGCCCAATCCTACCTAACTCCCCCTGCACTGATGAAGCTGTGCCAAAAGGGTGCACAGAGGAGTTGATGTCCCTGGAAGTATCCTCTAGATAACGGAACAGTTGTTTCATTGCCTGGGGATAAGCCTCTGCTGCCTCCATGAGTATGCTCGGGTCTGTGCGAGATACTTTGCTGGAGCAAGTCTGTGTTAACCCAGGAGGATAGGATATCAGGGCACTCTTGGTCTCGATTCACTTCTCCCCGCCTCACCTTCTCTCTGTTCCTCCCTCTTCCTTCACTGTTCTGCCTCCCCCTTGCCTCCCCCAACCATTGTATTTGTCTGGGTCTGGCAGTGGTCCTTCTGTGCTGCCACTGTTTGCAACAGTGCTCCTGAATTGTGGTGGTGCTACTTAAAACCATCTCCTGACAGCAGAACTCTGTTCCTTTATCATAAACCCCTCCATGCATCTGCCCAGTCCTAGTCAGGATTGGGCCATAAGATTTACAAACTGCAGTGAAAGGAGTGCTTTCTGAAGGATTGGCACACAGAGGTGGGTGCAGAATAAAGCCAGTGATACAGGGATCAAAAAATCTCAAATGAAGTAACCAGCGCACAAGATGGACATGGGTGCTGGCAAAGCTGGGAAAGCACACAAAAATGCTGTGAGAACATGGGGTTTCTCACTGGCCATGG
This sequence comes from Lerista edwardsae, assembly GCA_029204185.1. NCBI lineage: Eukaryota > Metazoa > Chordata > Lepidosauria > Squamata > Scincidae > Lerista > Lerista edwardsae. The sequence continues at coordinate 2,297,819 of JAJKFI010000045.1, forward strand.
CACTACCACCCAATACCACAATCACAGCCTTCACAAGAAGGGATTGGAAGTCCACTTCCCTGCCCTGGCACAAGGTGAGCCTGCAAGGAATCATGGATATGCTTGCACTTCACCGATCAGTGTCTCATGCCTATTTAGAGCTTACCAATGCAGAATGTTGGCAATCAAATCAGTATGTGCATATTGACATGCTAACGCACGTGGAGTACATTGGTTTATTTCTTCCAGATAAAGCAAAGCATTACAAAAACAGAAATTTATTGCAATCAAGTTCTCTGTGTGTCTTATGTTTGTGTGTATCTGATTGTGACCAGGTGGTGGGGGCAGGTAACACTGTGCATGTTTCAACATTGTGCATGTTTTAACCTTTCCATGCACAAAGACTTTGGCAGATTTTTACCCTGTTGTTGGGTGGAATGGATAAGCACATGGCTTGCACACAACCATAGTAGAAGCGTTCTTGACAGGAGCTGTATTGATCTGTTGAATGGAGCTCCTTTCCCTTTTTCAGTGGTTATTGCTTTTATACTGCAGAGTTTACCAAGTTTCACTACAGTTAACAACTTGCTAACACCATGTATAGATTGGAACCAAGCTGTGGAAATAAATGGGAAAGCTAATTAGTATATTTTATACCATCAAATGCTCTGCATGAATAGAATTAAAATCCTGGTTTCATTCCTGAAAAATGAAACAAATAAATATATGGGAAGCAAATGGAGCTACCAGGCTTAAAAATCTGTTTTGTGCTATTCTTTGCAACTTTAGGATGGAAATTATTGTGAGTGATTTTTACATACTTGGTACTGGTAGCTGTTGGGCACCAAAGAGAGCTAAAGAGGTGAAATCTATAGGCTATTGAAGTGATACAAAATATATAATCCAGCAGCATCCAAACTGCAGACTGCTCTACCAAAAAAGAAAAAAGAAAAAAAAGCCAGCCCCATTGGATTCTGCCGTGCTGCGAAAACAAAGCCCACCCAACTGCAGCAGAGTGATGCTCTGGGCAATTGAGCCTGTAGCCCAGTGTCCCAGCAGGCTTTGTGCCCAGATTTCCAGGCAGACATGACTGTACAGAGGTTTGCTCTGCTGCAGTCTGGTGCGCTTGGTTTTTGCAGTGCACTGTGGGGACAGCTGCCGCGTTGCACCTGTGGGCCAGTAGTTGGAGACCGCAATCTAATACATGAATGTCTCTTTTTCTGAGTAGACCTAGATGAAGAAAACACATCCCACACATTTTCTTCTTCTTTCTCCCATAATGTCTAGCGATACTAAAGCCATAATGGGAAGTTATCATTCTCTGAGTTTCCTTTCAGTCCTTTTTCATCCTAGTTTCCATCCTAGTTCTTTTCTCACAAGAACTGATGAGCAAAACATGTAGAAGATATTTCTCAGCATCCTGAATAAACGTGGCCAGTTGCAGAATATTCATTTGGAATATTTCTACAAAGCCTTTCAAAAACGTGAAAGTTACACAAACCATATAAAATGGTTAATATGTGGTCTGAATAGCACTTCAGGGGGCTGGACGTGATATCATTAAGCAGGAAGTGACATCATTAAGCAGATGATGGTCTGAAAATAAGCCCTTTGTTCTCATGTAGGAACTCATTTGTTGCGAACGACAAAAGAGAAAATATGCAAGCCTTGATCACATTTTCAAGAGGTGGGAGAGCTGAATTATCAAGCAGATAATCTTTTCAGCTGCATCACTTCTGCTGAGGCATCATTTTGTAGCTCAAGTGTTCTGCAAAGTGGCACTGCTGAAAGAATGGCGTAAGTGATAATTGGGCTCTCTCAGAGCCTCGGCAGCATTTCTTTCCTGCCTCTCCTGGTCTGCCCATTCCTTGCCTTCTAAGGCCTCATTCAGTCTCTCCCTCCCAGAGCCTCAGCAGAAACAGTGCTGCTGAAAGGGCAGTACTGGGAGAGTCCAATTATCACATGGGCCAGATAACGAGCTTCCGGAGACCATGTCTGGCCTATGGGCCTTATGTCTGATAACCTTGCTCTCAGATAGGAGGACCTGTCACTGCCTCCTATCACCTACCAGTAACATGGGAGAGGCAAACACAGTCACTGTCCAACCATTTTGAGGGAGTGGGTAAATGCCCCGGGCACAGCACTCCTGGAGAAGGAGGAGAGTGCTGCCAAGGTGGCTATTCTCTCGGAGAGGCAAGTGGTGTTTGGCCTGCCCACCCTCCCTCGCCATCAGACGGCTCTGAAATGGAGCCTGGTGTGGTGGGGGCTGGGCAGAGTTGGCTCCCAGAGGCGGGGAAACAGCAGCGGGGACATCCCTCCTCCTTCTCTACCCCTGGGCTGGCTCTCTAACTGGACAAGCAGGACCCAATGGACGATGGGTGATCCTAGTGTAGGACTTGGCCCCAACCCCAAAGAACACTTTAGCAACTTGGCTCTGCCCCTTGCAGTTTTCCTTTTGCTGAATTGATAGCCCTCAGTTTAACTTTCTACCTCTGTCATATTGTATTTTTTATTATTTTGAATCAGTTTATTTTAAGCAACTTTGAACAAGGGCTTTTTTTTAAAAAAATTAAAATAAAATGAAGCATGAGCATTAATTCTCCTGATTAATACGTAAGAGAGCTCCCATGCTCTGCCCAGTTAGCAGAGGTGATGAAGATGCGTATATTATGGGACTCCCTGAATGGCTAAGGGCAAATAAACACCAATGCAGACAGTCTAAAAAACCCTTAATGAGGATTAATTAGTGTGCCTGAACAGCCCTTGTGTTCATGCAGAGTAATTATTGTGTGATACAAATCTACCTATGAGACTGCATGTTTGTAGGAGTTTTGTCTTTACAGCCTACATTATTCCATTTCTTTTATCATATTTGCACTCAGCTATATTTAAAATTAGAAATCCTCTAGTCCTTGAGCAGACTAACATGTTCCCTCTTAGATTAGTAGGAAAAGCATTAGTACTAAATGAATACTAAAAGCGTATTAACCAGTGCTGAAAAAGCTAGCACTAACAAGGTTCTCAGGAGACTGCAACACTAAAAAGCTCGCATAGACAGTCCTCCAGGAATCACAGATTAAGGGCCCAATCCTATCCAAGTTTCTGGTGCCAATGCAGCTGCAATGCAGCCCCAAGGTGAGCAAATATTCCCTTACCTTGTGGAGGCCTTCCTGACTTTCCCCTCCACACAGAATGCAGCACACACCCCATTGGGACAGCTGCATCAGGGTTGGAAAATTGGATAGGCTGAAAATTGGATAGGACCCTAATTCATCCAGATGGGGCAAAAACATACATGCTTAAAACTTCCCCCCCTCAAGTTAACTCCACTGCCTCTTCCAGACAGTACAAAATCAGGTCACAAGATTCTTGTCCCATTTGAACATTTAGAATGGAGGTGAAGTCAACGGGGTGCTGGAGCAGCAGGATTGCACTATTCCATCTGGTTTCACCTGCCCCACCTCCAAAGTTGACATGTAATGTATTCATTTCCATTCATGTGCTACAGATATGTGGCCAAAGCGTCTCCTATACTGAGGGGTAAGACCTGCATGCTTTTGAATTATGGTGTTGGAGAAGACTCTTGAGAGTCCCTTGGACTGCAAGGAGAACCGATCGGTCAATCCTACAGGAAGTCAAGCCTGATTGCTCCCTGGAAGGACAAATGCTGAAGCTGAAGCTCCAATACTTTGGCCACCTCATGAGAAGAGAGGACTCTTTAGAAAAGACCCTCATGCTGGGAAAGATTGAAGGCAAAAGGAGAAGGGGGCGGCAAAGGATGAGATGGTTAGATAGTGTCACTGAAGCGATGAACATGAAATTGGGCGAACTCCGGAAGCTAGTGGAGGACAGGGAGGCCTGGCGTGCTGTGGTCCATGGGGTCGCAAAGAGTCGGACATGACCTAGCGACTGAACAACAAGACCTGCATGCAGATATGAATGTGTACCCATTCCCTTTAAACGTTTGATCAGCACATGGAAGCAAGCTGAATCAGTGGGTGTAACAGGCAGGATTTTGCTGTCAAAACCCTAGGTTTTCCCCCACACCTTTTTCCCAGACTTTTTTGACTGGCGTTCCTTTGATCTACTGGGCCTTTGGCATGGCTCCCCATTAGGGATATAATTAGGATTACCAGATCCAAACTGGGACAGAGTGCCAATACCTTTGACCATTATATAGAAGAGGAATTTGGGCATCATGTAAGAGTTTCAAAAGCTGCACCTGCCAAAATTCCCTCTTCTATACAATGGTTAAAGGTATAGGTATTCTGGCCCAGTTTGGATCTGGTAACCCTAGTTATAATCCTATACATTTTATAGGGCGGTGGATTTTTCATGAGCATTCTGCGGCAGAAGCCTACCTAGACGGGGATCACAGCAGTACATTTTGTAAGCAGCCACTCCCTCTCCTCTTTGAAGCCTCAATTTTAGTGCCATGAGATGAAAAAGTTTGGAAATTGCTGCCTCAGATCATGCAAAAAATATATAGATTTGAAACTAGTAGCAATGTAAAACAGATGACTTTATTGCTTCTGGCTCCAAAAAGCGGTGATAGATCTAAAAAAAAAAGGCTCTGATCCAGCTCCACCTTTACAGATAGCTCTTTTGTGTAAGTCCCACTGAAACCAAGGAAACAAATTAGACTGAACTTTCACAGGATTCATTGCTTAGCCACAGGACAGGGAGATTAGGGCCAGCAGATGAAGGAAGGAATTGCCTATCCAGCGTTAGTACATTTTCAGCCCAATCATCTGTGGCTCATGGTGCTGATAGATGCACGGGAATCTACCAGTGCAAATGGCTGGAAGAGGAGGGCTGGAAACAGTGCAACACTTAGCAGTTCCATTGTTTTCAGCCCTCCAACCCACTTCCTGTTTCCTGTTAGTGTTTGCTGGCAGCACAGAGACAAAGAGACATAGGAGACAGCGATAGGAGGGCTACAATCAGACAAAGATAATTAATTTGTGTGATGGGGGAATTTGAAGGGAGAATGTGATGGATAAGCAAAACTGTGGATTCGGGACCTGCAGATTCAGGGTGATGCCTGTATACAGTTTGAAGGAAAAGCTAAAAGGGGGGATTCTTATAGGGCTGTAGACAGAAACAAAGAAACAGCTGGGAGGTTTTTCAGGAACCATTTCATAGGAACACCCTAGAAATCCCATTCCTCATCCAAAAATCTTCTTGGGAGAACACTCAGTTGATCTCTAAAGTCAACACCACTGCAGAAATGTCAACATGTTCACAGAAAATTGAAAACTGAGATCTAAGCTAGCATAGGAACTGTGGAATCTAGCCCATATTGTTCACGCCTTAATACCAGCTTAGCGAGAGCCTCCTAATCCATGGAGTGTGTAGCAAAATTCCTTTTGTCACTGTGACATCTGGCATCGAAGAGCAGAAATAAGAATACGTGCCCCAAGTTCTCTCCCTGAGAATAGCACAGATCTTGCTCTCTGCACTGGTGAGCCAGTGGCAACTGGTTTCTAATGCGTAGTAGGATCTGGGCTACTCAGGGACTTGGGGCCTAGGCTAACAATTGGGACAGGGTATATTTTTTTTAAAAAAAATTGCTAGCAAAAAATTATGCAGACTGTTTAGTAGTCACCATGCTGGCTACCTCTTTGCTCTCCTGAATAACCAACCACACTGTTGCCAGCTGTACTGCATGTAATAAATTCCAATGGCACTACTGCTAAGCAGGTATCAAACTCCGGGGCACAGGTAGTATTGATTTTTTCCTACCTCTAGCTTTTTGATTAATATGGAAACCTACTGCACATTGCTCACAGCAGTCCAGAATCTGTTCTACCCTGCCTCTGCTTGCCGCATTTATTCTCCGCAGAGTTCAAAACTCCAAATAAACATGAGGTTTAGATGGAAAAAAGGGTGTGTGCTTTGTTAAAATCCAGCTAAGTGCTCAACAACTTCAACTGTAACTCTAAAAAAGCACATTTGTATACTCAAGGGTTGTTGTACATCAAGACAGCCACAGATCAATACGACAGATACGATTCATCTATTTGTTATTTTGACATCCCTTCTTGGGGGAGGAAGGAAAAAAATACACACATACACACCTTGAAAGGTAATTTCTTCACACTTCTCTCACTGTGCTAATGATATTACTAGGATGAAAACAGACCCTGATCAATAACAAAAGTGCAGCATGACACAGTTCAGTGGTCCTCAACCATTTTAGCACTGGGACACACTTTTGAAAATGATATTCTATCGGGACCAGTGATGTCATTCAGGGGGAACGGACCAGAACGGGCGTTATGGATCCTAACGGGCTCCGTGGCTGCTTCTGGTTTTGTTTTGTTTTTTGTTTTTCAACATTTGAATTTGAACTCAAAAGTGAGTTCCTGTGTTGTGGGGAGAGTGGTTTTCGCTAGGGACTATGGGATTGGGGGAA
>JAJKFI010000045.1:2304225-2326225 GCA_029204185.1 Lerista edwardsae
GATCATATTGGTCTGTGTGAGTTCTCCCTCGCTTCGGCAACACGGCATTCCTGTTCCTAAATCATTTGAATGACACCACTGATCGGGACCCAACAAGCTTTGCAAGATCGAGGCTGCAATCCTAACCTGGAGTTAGGCTGGCACAGATAGGCTAGCAAAGCTTGGTTGGCACAAGGACCACCTTAAAGTGCTTTTGGACCACTCGCTGAGTCGGGGAGGGTGGCGCACGTCTGTGCGCTGACCTCTCTGACTCCGAGAGTAGTCCAAACATACTTTACTGTGCCCCTTGTGCTGGCCAAACTTTGCTAGCCTAACTGTGCTAGCCTAACTCCAGGTTAGGATTGTGCCCTGAAAAAGGTGCTCTAGAAATCATTCATTCATAAGTTACATTTATTGATTTGTTTGCCAAAAACCTTCAGTTCTAATGAATAGCCTCGAGGGGCTTAATGACATGACCCAGCCTTCACCTGCTCTCAATACCGACCATTGATGGACTTGGAAAAAACAAACCAACCAGAAAAAAAGACTCTCAAACATTTGTCTCCCTATAATTTACACAAGCTTGCAAATGGCAGGAGGTTAGTTCTTTGCAGGGAGTCAGCAGCTACTGATTTTTGAATAGTCTCAGGGCTTGAGGCAATTAGTTATCTGATCTTTCCATCACCTGTTTACACTGGAGGCTCTGCGACACCTACTAGAAATCGGGTCCCAAACTACCCAGTGAGTCCCAACTCACACTGAGAAACAATGTGATAGTTGATTTCAGTATCTTTTAATGGAAATACCATCAGCATTTAAACAGGCTGGCCTGCATTGGAATCACAGGATTGCATTTAAGACTTGATCCCTTAACATTTCTGTTTCCCATTTAAGGTATAATTTACACATACTGTAGGTTCTTGGAAAGTGCAACTTCAAGCAAAATGACTTACAACAATACAAATTTTACCATAGGTGGGCTAACAACACTCTCTCAGTTGACAGACTTGCTGATCTCTTCCCTGTTGTGCTGGGAAGCACTGTAGCTCCCCCCAGCACCTTGCAGAAACTACAGCCCTTCTGGGGCGTGACAAGGCCAAGGAAGAGGGTGTGGGAAGTGGCTTCAGGCAGCCCAACATAAGGCAGCCACCGAGGATGGGGAGATGAGAAGACTGAGAATTGCTGGCAACTTTAAAATGGAACAAAGTTGAATGAAACCGCTTTAAGCGAGGAGGTACTAAGAATACAGTGCATACATACTGCCCCTGTTTACGATCTTCTGGGACCTGTCCCTGCTAAAACATCATCTCTGTATTGTCCTTGGGGAAGGTTTTATGAATGCCTTTGTTGGCACGATCGGGCAAGGGGTGCCCACCCTCATGGTAGCCTACAATAGGGCGTTGCGTGAAGAGCTGGCGAAGGGTGTGGCTGGCCTCCCTCAAGCCTCTCAAAGGATCCAGCAGCCTCAGAGATAGGCAGGGAGTTCCTTCACCCACTGGCCCTTCTCCCTGCCAGCAGCTTTGCTTGGGTTCATTGGCTAGCCAACATCCTACCTGCTAGCCAGCCTCCTCCAGTCTGCCCTCATCACCAGCTTGCCTGAGGTTATATAGAGCCTCCCAGCCCCTTTGCTCCTCCCAATCAGGCTGCTGACAGCCCTCCAGGGCCCTGATCCAGTAAGCTCTCACCACTCTCCCTTCTCTGGCAGCTGCAGAGCGGGCTCCCTTTTTCTTGCTCCTGGCATCAGTTGCCCTGACAGGCCTGACTGCGACCGAGGGGGAAGGGGTGGGCTGCCTGCCCCTTATGCTGCCTGCTGCAAGCCACAAAGGAGACTTTGGTCTGCTGCCGCCATCGTCCTCAGAAAGCCGGCTGGCCGGGATCCTGGCCGCATCGGGCAAGCCAGCTGAGCGGAGCCCCAAACCAGACCCCGGACAGACTTTTAAAACGTTTGGCACTAGAGCCCTTGTAATTACCAAGCGTTAAAAAAAAAAAAAGGTTTGGCATGGTTGAAGGTGTTCATATTACAACGACTCCATGTGCAAAGGACACTGTGAGAGTAAATGCTGTATTAAACACCTTTAGGTTTTTTAACAAGGAAACTGTTGACTCATCGGCCTGCTCCAGGAATCAGTGCAAGGCAGAGCAAAGACTTCAGCAATGCGTAGTAGCAGAGAGCACATTGGAGAAAATGTGGAACAAATCACTTGGTTATGCAGCAATAACAAAACCTACGCTTACTTTAAAAAAAATAAGGAGGCACAGAAAATACTTCTTGGCTGGAAACGGGCTGTTACTGGATAAATAAACCACAGCCATCAAATTGGGCATTTTTAATTAACTCACTTTTCCATGAAAAATACGGGCTGTCTCATCTTTTGTGGGCATTTCTGCCTCCCCCTGACAGAGGCGGATCTACAGGGATGGCAAAGCTCTAAGTGTTGCAAGAAGCCTTACCCTGTCATGTAAATCCCTCCTCTCCCTTGCTGCTGTAGCCAGTAAGCAAAGCCAAGATGTTGCTTTTCCCTGTGAGGATTGGCTAAAACGGTGCAGGAGAGGAGTGATTTCCACTGCAAGGTAAGGCTTCTTGCAAAACTTAGAGCTTTGCCCTCCCTTAGATCTGCCTCTGCCCCCTGACCATCTGAGGTTTTCCCCAGGTGGCCCTGTGTTTACACAGAGACTGTAAGAGAAAGTCAGTGGCATTAGCCAATCCTCTGCCATCCAAAGGGGGGAAAGGGGGGAAGCAGCTCCTCCAGCAACCCACCAGGTAGACTGGGATGGCATTTTCCCTTACCTCTCCCATCTCTTTTGATTGGCGCCTGCACCATAGCTTTGGAAAAGGGTAGGATTTGGTGGTAAGCTTTTCTAAAGGACCCAGACAGACAATAGGCATTGCAAAAGGCATCTACGTAGCTAATGCACTTGGGTGATTTCATACAAATGGCGGAAACTCATACCGTAGAGGAAGGTGAAAAAAAAAATCTCTAGAATCCCTATCTGAGATGGTCTTGAAGAACAATGAAAGAGAGCTTGTTAAAGAGTACCAGTACATTTTGCCCTTCCAAACCTTTTGTTGATGTTTACAAACTTTGAGCATCTTCCAAAGACAAATGATAGCCCTTCCGTCATAACAGTCAGATGCGGCATCAATATTTCAAGCGTCTGGATGCGACGCCAAGCGAGTGACTTCATATGAAATTAATTACCTTTAAAATGGAAGATGCACATAAATCAATCTAGCTGAAAAATAAATGATTTATCTCCTCTCCATCAAACAGGAAGAGATAATGATGCATGCTGATCAATGCATTTGCAAAAGGAGAGGGAGGGAGAGCACCGAAAGTTATACGGCCTCCTGGGATAATTTCATTTGCCTGTGTATCGCTCCGAGACATGCTTGTGCTGATAAAATGACTAACAGGATGTAACCAGAGCTTCTTGGTTTCCTCTGGGTGACCAGGAGAAAACTTCTCTCAACAGGAGAACTACAGAATAACCTTCTCATTGTACACCATGTGAATCTCAGGGACTGATTTGTTTCAGGAAAAGACCCTGAGAACAACTTTGTTTGGTCCCTGTTGCATGAGTGCATGTGATATAATTTAGCAGAATTGGATTGGATTGAAAGCATTTCAGAAGACTCCAGACACTGTTTTTTTTTTTTAAAAAAAGAGCAGCTGTCTTCTTTGAAAGAGATGAATATAAAAGTTGTAACCAGGTGATGGTGTGTTCAGTCTCCACTGAGACATTCTCTTTGACTAGATTTCAAAGACGTAACCGGAGAAAAGCTCATATTGTATGGCTTTGAGCAAATATTGTTGGCCTCAGGTGCTTTTTATAAAACAGGAACTTTTTCTCAGCCTTCTCCCAATTCCCAATTCCCTGGCCAATGCCTCTCGGAGGTGCTTCAGAACGTTCCACGGTTATGAGATAACGTATCTATTGTTATGCAAGTAGGGGTGCACTGAATTTTTTTTTCCAGGTTTGAATTCTGATACGGGGAAAAAAGGTAATCAGAGAGGGATTGAAATGATCTCCAAAGCTCTGCCAAATCTAACATTTTCAAAATGTCAGTTTTGCTGCCATCCCGTCTTGCTGCTTCAGAGCGCAATCCTATACCTATGTTGCGTCGGCGCTACTCTTGCTGGTCCAGTGCTGTCAAGTGCATCAGCGTCGGCGGTATGGCGCTGGACTGGCGCAAGCAGCAGTGCCGACTCTCGGGCGTCACCGAGACCATCAGCAGTGCCAGCCTTCTTGAGGTGTGCCGGGGGCATAACCGGGCAGCGCAGGGGGCGGCGACGGGGGAGGAGACGCAGGACGGCTGTAGTGCCAAATCCCAAAGCCTGTCCCTGGCCATGGCGGCCCTGATTCGGGCCACTCCTGCACATGTTGACCTGCGCCTGCAAAACAGCAGGCACGGATCCGAGCAGGCCCATAGGGATGACTGGGGCTTACGCAAGTACAAGTGGAAAACCTCCCCTTGTCCTGCACGTTGCTCCTGCTGCCTCCTAATGGGCTTTAGGATACAGCCCTGCTATGCCGGCTTTACTTAAGATTGGGCTGCCCACCTTTCAAAACTGGCCCACTGCTTCCTGGAGACAGTGAGGAGCTGATCAGCTTTGGCTACGTGATAGGAACACCGGCGGGCAGTGAAGCAGCAGCTCACTGAAGGCATTCCTTATGGGCTTCATTTGCTTTTGATGACAATGTCACATATCCAATTCTGAAGGGCTGAGTGATGATCTCTCTGTTTATAGCAAGACGTTCCAATCCTACAATCAGTAAATAATTGAATTGCTCGCCTTAAATAAATGATGAAAATTCATACAGTAATGCCCATGACAGCTTTTGAAAAGTAGCTGGAGCTGGGGAGAACAGTGAAGGAGAAGGTGAGGCTTCAGGTTGGCTTCAGGAAGGTGAGATGCTGACGTTGGGACAGGTTGCTGGATGTCCACCACGCCAACAGTTTTGCTCCCTCTTTTACACACCCTAAACTCGCTGTCAAGTGGGCACATTTCTCAATGGGAGAAATGTGAAGAATCCCCTTCCTGTTTCAGCTCAGCATGTTGAACATGGATGGATGGCATCAGGGCAACCTTCCAACCGCTGGAGTCGGCCCAATTTTGCTGCCTCTGTGAGGGCACATTCCTGCCCCCTTGTGGATAAAAAGAGAAGGTGGATGAGCAAGCAAGCCTGCATGTGCATTCCCGTTCATCTGGGGGGGGGGAGTGCAGAGTGGAGTCTGTCCCTCCCTCCCTTTCCCTTGTTTGGAAAAGGTGCACTGCTGTCATGTGCTGAAGGAGTACTGGCAGAATAGCGGCTTGCAAAAGCAGCTCCCACTGCGCTAGTTTACGAAGGTGGTGGTGGGCAGTTTGAAAGTGGTGGGTTGGGGAAGGATTAGAGCAGGGAGCAGTGCAGGCCTAGGGATGTTTGGAGGGCAGGAGTGAGGAATACCAGCAGCCACAGCGCATGCCGGGATACTAGCCCTGTTTTCCCAGCCTGATGTGCTCCTTGACTCTTCTCAGACGTACACCAGCAAAATAGCTGTCACAGGTCCAAGGAGAACCAGGGCTGGTCAAGCAGCCTACAGAGGGGTAAATAAAACACATTTACCTACCTGTTCCAGGCCATTTGGTTCCCCTGTCCCGTCCCCCCAAGAGCATGTAGTGTTAGCTCTGTCGGTGGCGCTGCATGCTGTGGACTCGGGGAAGGATTGGGCCCTTGGTAAGTTCATACCAGAGAGATAAGGTTTGAACTGGGGAAGGCATGATTTAAAAGTTCACTCTGCTACAGAGTTCTATACCAAGAGTACAAGGTGAAACAGGTAATGATTTGCTTGCTCCGGGGTCAGAATAGGGCCAGCAGGGGGGCATCCATCAACTGGATCATAGGGATGTCTCTTGCAATTGATCTAATGATTAAAATAACCCCCAGCACACTCAATGCATTAAAATATATTACTTGGGCTTTTGATAATGAGGTTAGGGTTATGAAAGAGGCGTGGCTACGTGGGTGTGGCTTAGACATGGGATGGGGCTATGGTAGAATCAAGGAATGATCAGTCAAATGTCAAAAGTAATCACTACACCACTGATCCTGGCATCAAAGCCATTTTTTTGATGTTGTTTCTACTAGTTTACTAGTTTAAAAAAGAACACTCCATGCAATATTTAAAATGTACAATGCATTCTTTGATTCTCAAATTTGCAGCACAATCCTATGCGAGTCTACCCAGAAGTAAGTTCCACTGCGGGGTTTACGCTCAGGAAAGTGTGCATAGGATTGCAGCCTTAAGGAACTATGAATGGACACTGGCTTCTTTGTTCAGGACCCAGGCAAGTTAAAATAGTCCTTGGAATTCCAGGCCGTGACACTATGCATTTCATTTCGGCAGGAAATTAATCCTGTCGATTCACTTGTGCCAAATTCCTTTAAATCCCAATGAACAACAACGTGTATGCATTTGTTAAAGTAAACTTTTTTTTTTTTTGAAAATCACATTGATTTTAGGATCCATACAGGTGGCTGAGGCAGGAGCAAGCAAAATACTTTGCAATGGTATAATCCAAGTATTTTTGAAAGCGTGGCAGATGAGCTTCTGAGTTGATGCTTGAGGGTGCATTACACTGAGATGAAGGGACTCTCAGATATAAAGATCCCCATCCAAGGGATTCTCAGAGAGCCAAACGGATGATAAATCCTAACTTAGTAGAGCAAAGCCAACAGAAATCACATCCAGCCATGGCGGGCTCTCCAACAGGCTTCCCAGCCGAGTCTTCTCTAGAAAAGCAACTGTTCCACAACCATTCAAAGAATGCTGGCACAGAAAGCAGAAGCGAGCTGAGAAACTAAAGAGGCAGAACGATTCAGCCCAGGGATCCAAATGGGAACCGGGGATGGAGAAATGTGAGCTGAGACTAATGTTTTGCAGCTGCTGGCTCTTCGCAGCGGAGAGCCGCAACAGCAGGAAGCAGACAGGGGAACGTAGTGACTTTGGAAGCTTCCCTGATCAATAGCACATTGGCACCTTTCTGCAAGGGCATGGGACGGCCGTCCTGGTGAGCAGCTGAGGCAGCAACGGTGGCATCGGGAGGGGAGGGCTGGCTCAGGGCTCCGAGACAGACTGTAGGACCTGTCGGAACTAATGGTCACTACAGCCAGCTGGGAGCTTCTTACCATGTGGAGGGTGTACATGAGCTTCCTGTGTAGGAAATGAGGTTGGGCAGCCCCATCCTAAGTAAGGCTGACATAGTAAGGCCGACATAGCAGGACTGTATCCTAAAGCTCACTAGGAGGCAGCGGCAGCAGCAGCAGCAGCAGCAGCAGCAGCAGCAGCAGCAAAGTGCAGATCAAGGGGAGGTTTTCCCCTTACACCCAGGTAAGCCCCAGTTATCCCTATGGGGCTGCTCGGATCTGCACCAGCTGTTTTGCAGGCACAGGGCCACCCTGGCCAGGGATGGGCTTTAGGATTTGGCACTACGGCCATCCTGTGTCACAACCCCCGTCTCCGCCCACTGTGCCGCCACCAGTTACTCCCCCGGCACACCTCTGGAACCGCCTCGGTGAGGCTGTGGCTTGCGCCGGTCCAGCGCCACCCCGCCGACGCTGATGCGCTCAGCACATTTGCGCAACGAGGGGATAGGATTGCGCTCTCAGTGTCAGACAATCCCTGTGGCCTCCTGCTCTACTAGTCAGTAATGGACACTTCATGGCAGTCAGGGGGCTCAGCAATCACGATCAGCTTCTCCCAGATGATTCACTGGGATGATGTTGCTTCTAACTTCTACAACTGGTCATGGATGAAATCGAAGAGTGAAATCAGTCATAGATAAGTAAAGGTGTCAAACAGCTGCATCTTCCAGAAAACAAGGCACTATTCCATAGGCCTGCTAGTCATTGGTCGCATCACCACTGTAGGCTTTCTTGCCATGCTTGGATTCTAGGTTTCCTTTGGGGGGGGGTGTTATGTTATTGCTGGATGTTCCCCACCCTCCTCACCAGGCAACGGGAGCATCTTCTAGAGCAGGGATGTCAAACTCATTTCATACAGCAGGCTGAATGGCATTCATAATGCCTGCTGAGGGCTGGATGTGATGCCATTAAGCAGGAACTGCTATTAAGCAGGTCATGACCAGAAACAGGCACTTTTTTTCTCACTTAGGAACTCATTAGCTGCAAATAGAAAATATCCATATCTTGATCATGTTGTCAAGATATGGGGAAGCCCAATTATCATATTCAGCAGTGACAGATCAGCACAGGTCAGCAGCAGAGATCAGCTGATGGTGATGCTAGGAGAACCCAAGGGCCGGGCAAAGAGCTTCCACAGGCCGCATCCGGCCCCTGGGTCTTAAACATATCCCTGTTCTAGAGACCCTGTGATGACTCAGGAGCCTCCAGAGAATGTTACCATTTGGGGACAAGGGTACTAGGTTCAGTAGCAGTGTGAGCTTCTCAGTAGACACACATTACTACTGCCACTGGTACTACAGAATCAGGGATGGGCTTCTCAGGGTGAGCCCTTGGCCAGACCTGGCCAACCCCTCAAGTCACCCCTTGAAATATGACAATGGGCACCTTTTAACCCATTCAAATGTTGATGCCCTTCACACAGTTCACTTCCAGCCATTCCTTGTCTACTTCCGTTATGTCTGAATGTGCTTCAGTCATACTAACCCGTACTGAGCAATGTGGCGCATCACACTCATTGAAAAGGCATTTTCTCTGCCACTAAGAAATTATAGTAGTGGCATACCTAGGGTGGTTCAAGGGGGGGCAAATTCCCCTGGGCACTACTCCACAGAGGTGATGCCATGACCTGCCCCACTGCCACTGCTACCCAGACTCAGGCATTTCATCTCCCTTTCCACAGTTAGAAGTGGTGCTCCCCCCTCCAGTGATCACCCTCCATTGCACCACTGTGGGCTGCCTCCTCCTTTCCCCTATTTTTAAAGAAGGAAAGAATGGAGGAGGCGGTCCATAACCCTGTGCTGATGTCACCGCAATTACGTCCACTGAATTCTAATCTGTATCCGAGTACATTCATCCACATATTCTATTAAATGCAGGTAAATCTGTGTCCAGTGTATACAAAGTGTGGATCTGTAACAATGAACAAAGTACAGCAATGCACATGGAAATGTATACTTAGGTACAGACAGCTGTATCCAGATAAAGACCTGTACTTGGGTGCAGTATAATATGTGAACAGTTCTTATCAGCATGTAACATTCAAGGATGATACTTCTGGGTTAGAAACTCAAACACTGAAACCGGTGTGAACCCTGATGATTGTCTTGCTCCAGACTGAACTCGGCCTGCTCTACTGTTCAAATCATTTCATCAGAGTACAAAAAAGATGACACATCCAATTGACTGTTTACTCTCACAACACCAGTTCCATCCCATAGGTGAAAAATTGCTTCTTTGATTTCTGGGTTGAGAAGATATTTAGGAAGAAGCTGGCAATGAGCACGAGTGAAAGGTTCCGTGCTTGGGAGCCCAAATCATTTTGAAATCCATCTCATCCTGTTCTGAAAAGCTCACAGAGGCATCTGAGCTGAGCTACTGAAATCATTTTTTGATGAGGACTCTGCATGGTGTGTGTGTGCCTGCCTGCCTGTCTGAAGGTCACTCTCAGTTATGTTTGCAAAGACAGGCTGCACATATTTTTGGTACTCAGTCCCTTAGACAATTTAGAAAATGAATACCAAAACCATCTTCTTAGAAATGATAAGGAATGGAGAAACCTCAGGAGTAAACCTGCAGGAACAGGGAAATAGAAAGAAGTGCTCTATTAACATTTTCCATTTTATTATGTCAGATATGTCAGCATGTACCAAGTATAAAAACGAATTGCAAATTGCTCTCAGTTCACTTAATTCCAACCCCAAAGCTTTCCTTAGTTTTACGCGGCCAGCCTGTGGTCCTGAGAATGTTCCAAATCTTGCCCTTGTACATCTGCCAACGCTTACCATATATACTCAAGTATAAGTCGATCTCATGGATAACTTAATGGCAAGTTCTAAGCCAAAAAATAATAGAATTTTCTATGACTCATGCATAAGTCAAGGGTGAAACTTAGGGGACAGGTATGAAATTCTTTGAAAATGACTTACCAGTAATTGTTCTGAGGCAGCAACAGAAAGCCAACCAAAAAAAGAGCTATTTCACATTCTTCTGAGGCAGCACAGAAATAGAGCTATTCTCCAAACAAGAAGGAAGAGAGATGAAGGTGCTTATTGGAGTTGTAGGTTTTGTGAGGAATACAGCACAGCACCTCCATAGCCAGCAGCCTTCATAATGACTGCAATTCCCAAAAGCACCTTCACCTTTCTGCCTGTTTGGAGAAGAAGGAAAATGGCTACTGTTTTTTGCTTGCTGTCTGTTGGTGCCTGAGAACAATTACTGGTAAATAAAATTTATCCGTTTTTTTTCTAACCCCGCTAGCTTTCTGCTTCTTAGCCCAGCCCCTACCCAAGCTGCTGTTAAAAGGTTTATTAGCTTTATTGACCATGTATAAGTCGATCCATGTTTTCAGGCATAAATTTTTAGACTTATACATGAGTATATACAGTATGTTTCAGTGTCTTCCCAAATGTCTTGAAATTCCCTTGAACTTTTATTTAGCACACATCAGCATGACTCCACACCAGGTTCACCTCAGGTAGTGCAGGAAAAGGATATGGGTTTCTCAGTTCAGAAAGCAGCCCACTCAGTAGGCGGTGATGGTCAATGGAGGACCAAGAACATGCTTCAGGTAGAGAGCCCATTCATTCCAAGGTGGCTGAAGGTTCACTGAAGGTTGAAATGTAATGTAATAACAATGTCTTGCATAACCCACAATTCAGTTTAAAACTGGATTGTGGTACATTCAAAACAACATTGAAGCCATTTATAGGTAGGTCCTCTTTATCCATGGATTCAGGATTTAACCCATGGATTTAACCCACAGTAGGTTCAAAACCCACAGCTAAGGACTTACTGAGGACATTCCAGATATGACCAGAATCTGGTCATGTCTGGGATGCTTTCTGAGATACGTAGAGGCCACACACTGCCTCTACGGACCTCAGAGTGGCTCTGGACACAACCGGTTATGGTCTTGTTCGGAGGCCCTGCTGGTTCACAACAACTCAAGCTATCTATGAGTTTCAGCATCTGTGGAGGGGTCCAGGAACAGATACCGAGGCTACCGAGGACACAGGATACCAAGGTCAGACCTGTATGTACCCCCATGCAAACAAAACAGAACATGGTCCAAAAGGACCATTGCAGCATGCATGACAATATTCTTTGGCATGTGAGTAGTCCTGTTTGAAGGGACATGGTGGCGCTGCAGGTTAAACTGCTGAGCTGTTGACCGGATGGTTGGCAGTTTGAGACCGTGCAATGGTGTGAGCTCCCATTGCTTGCCAACCTACCAGTTCAAAAGCACCTAAAAATGTGAGTAGATAAATAGGTACCACTTCAGTGGGAAGGTAATGGTGTTCCATGCGCCTTGGCGTATAGTCATGCTGGCCATATGACCACGGAAACTTGTCCTACGACAAACATCAGCTCTTCGGCTTAGAAACGGAGATGAGCACCACCCCATACAGTCAGTCACGACTAGACCATTCGGTGGTGAGAAAACCTTTACCTTTTTAGTAGTCCTGTTTGAGGGCTAATGAAGGTTAACTTCACTGATGTTTTCTGAACTATTTTAGAGACTACAGCTCAGTATTTTTACAAGTTTGTTGGATCAAAGCAAAACAATTTGCATCATAGCTCAAAGCAAACCAGTGTTGCTAACAAAACTGGGCAGATAGAGAAAACTAGCTAGGCTGGATAAAGAAATGAAATCCAGCTGGTTGGCAATCCAACACATTCTCCTATACAGTATACCCACACTGCACAATAATTCCTTGATGTCAGGAAGTCTTGCAGGAATTGCCTCTAAATATTCAGGTAATACAAATGCACAAAGCAATTACTAATTGTTAATTGTCTTTTTGGACCTCTGGGATTACATTGCTTATCCCACATCAAAGATAAAAAATGTGAGAAAATTGAGTTTGGACAGCCAAGTAATGAGCACATCTATTAAAGGGTGTGGGTGTGGAAGCCCAATCACTAATGCCTCAAGAGAGCTGAACAAGTCATATGCTTACTAACACATGAAGCAAAATGCAAATCTTATTTTATTTGTTTAGTTTTGTTGCTAAGTTTGAAATGTAAGAGCAAAGACATGGAAAAGCAGATACACTGTATACTGTGTACACTGTACACTGTATACTGTATTTTAAAATGTGATACTGTTGTATTGTAATGTATTCCATGTGAACAGCTTTTAGAGGCCAAAATAAATAGAAAATATGTTTGGCAAGAAAATCTTGCAAGGAAGTATCTTTGGAAAAGTGCAAGAATATGTTTGGAATCCTTAACAGAATCCAGAAACAAAATCCAAAACTATCCTCAAGAGTCAAGAAAGAAATTTACGGCCCAATCCTATGCAAAAAATGTGCTGGCAGAACACACATTCCGCCATTATGCACTGTCACAAAAGTGCCATAACTTGGTTTGTGATAATGTTCTTAGCCAGTGAGTTGGCAAGAAGGCCAGGGTTTTCCTGCTGGCACGGGCAGTCACAGAGACACTTGCTGGAGCAGAGAGGTTTGGTGTAGGAGTGGGAAAGGGTGGGGAAGGGTGGCGAGGGGGTGGAACAGTGTGAGGGAGGGCAGTGACGGGATGGGCGGATCAGGCCAGGGAGGGGGGATTGGAGGTGCCAGTGCATGCTGTAGCCTATACATGTCTACTCAAAAGTAAGCTCATGTCAGTTCAATGTGACTTTCTTCCACCTAAGAGTGTATTGGATGTCAAATTCCTTTCTTAAAGTGCCCCTATGACTGCAGTCTTAAGTGTGATGTAGCGACCAAGAGCCCAAGCTCTAAACAGAGACTTCCCTGTTTTAAAACTCATTTCTGCAATGAACTCCCAAGAGATTGTCTTAGATGAGCCACATTATCTTGACCTTGGTCCCCCAGCTCCAATATGGGGAGACTGCAGGCCCAACCTTATCCAGCACAGGGGTGGTAGCACTGAACGGCCACCACCGGACCCTGTGCTGGATCCAAGCACATTGGAGGTCACCTCAGGGGGAAAGGGAATAGCTCAATGGGGCTATTTGTGTCTGAGCCAGTTAAATTGTGGGCACAGACTTGAGAAGCTTTGTGTTGGGCTTTCAAGCCAGAAATGGGGGATAGGATCCAGTGGAGGACATCTCTGCCACCTCCACCCCCTCCCAGGCCAGTTCTCCCCCGTTCTGCCCTGGCTGCCCAGAAACTCCTCCTCCCTGCTCTCTTGCCACCCTCACACTGCTTGGCACTTATCTCTGCTCCTCTGACAGCTGGGGGTTGATCTACAGTGTCAACGGGGTGGCTCAGGCCTCCCTCCTGGCACTGCTTCCTCTCCAGGTGATGCAAATGTGACATGGCATGTTTCCAACACCTACCACTGGTGCTGGGGCTGCAGCACCGGCGGTAGGGCAGCTCAGGATGAGGCTGCCTTATTTACTCACTTTGCAGGGTTGATGGAAGGGTTCCCCCACGATAATACATGTGAAGTGCTTTGAACGTTCAAAAAATGCTGTAAAAATGCTTCATTTTATTAGTAGGAATGACAGTCAGATCTATTCTAGATGTGGGCCCACCTTGGAAATCTCTTTCTCTGTTTATGAATGTATCCCTTTGACTTCTACCAATTCAGCAAACATTGGTTAGAAAACATAAGAGCTGGCATTATCACAATGCCTACACTGCAGTTTAATTAACACAAGATTTTTAAAATAAAGAAACCTTTCAACTGCAAATACTTAGCAAGGTGCAACAGTAAGCATTTTCTAATGCTGGGAAGATAAGAAAAGCACAAAGATAAATAATGTTTTGGGAGGTTACATTTTAATTGCTTAAAATGATTTAAGCTGCGTTTTTTTGTGCGTGTGTTACTTATCATGGAAAAGTTCATTATAAACCTAATCATAACTAAATTAAATAAACAGTCTTTTTAAAGGACTAGTGATACTGTACCTAATTATGAAAACAGCCTGTATTAATTTCCCATTTGTGCGGACAAAAAGATAAGGAAATATTGGAAGGCAAAGTACTACTTGAATATACCAGATGCAACATTACAACACAAAATCATTCAAATGTATTAAGATAATTTATACAGGCATGCCCCGGTATCCCCTGGGGTTCTGTTCTGGACCTCACCATGGATCCCTGAAACCATGGATACTGGGGACGCCTTTTTAAAGACAGGGAACCATCAGTGGTTTTGCTGCAACAAGGTAAAAAAGGAGATTTGTTTCATGTTCCCTTATTTTTTTAATAGGCATTCCAGTATCCATGGTATCCATGGATAACTGAAACTGTGGATACTGAATCAGTGGATACCAGGGCATGCCCGTACTTCTTGTGTTGAGCTACCACCCAACGTTGAATCATGAAAAAAGAATAAAACTGTATTTTACTATATTCCTTGATTTTTTAAATTTAAAAGCCATTTTCTACCAATGACGCGCTGGAGATTGCATTTCTACCAATGTTGCTGTAACACATCATTGGTAGAAAAAAAGAAAAGCAGAGGACCACCTGCTTTGGTTCCACATTGACAACACTTTGGATCTCATCATCCATAATCAGACACCTTCAGTTTCCATATAAATAAAACTCATTCTAGTACAATGAAACAACTGAGCAAAGAGGTACGGATAAAGAGGAATCGTTTTTCAGGACAGGAAGTATTAGATCAAATCAGTTAATCATGTTTTATTGCTGGAGAATGCATTCAAACATGAGGTCAAGCACCCCTCCTTGTGAGAATGAATTCCTGATTATTTAATTAAGTCTGGGGGAGCAGACTGGTGGTGCCCCACATGGTGGGGCAGTTGGAAGGCGGGAATCAGGTGTGATGGGTCCGCCGATGTCCTCCACACCGTTTTGGCCCTGCCATGTCCCCCTAGCCTTTACTCGGACTTGTGGCAGCTACAGAGCTGGAACAGGTCCAAGCAGACTGAAGGAGGCCCATGTGAGAGCAAGGTTAGTAAACAAAACATTTACTTACCTCTCCACCCCCACATGATCCCTGGCTGCTTGCAGAATACAGCGAAGTCTGTGCCAGCATTGCTGCACTCTGACGGCAGACTTTAATTAGGATTTGGCCCTCCATCTTGTCACTGCAAGGGCTACAGCCTTGAGACCCTGCAAGTCTTTAACGCTCATAAATAGCACAGTTGCTGCTTTCAGAACGCAATCCTAACCTGTGCTGGAACAGGCCGGCCGGCTGGCCAGCACTGTATCCAGGATAGGTTGGGAGCAGGCTGAAGCCTCCACAGGGCAAGGGCATGTTCGGCCCCTTTCCCCAGGGTAGGTGCCAGCCACCCCAATGGGGTTGCTAGGATCTGCACCTGCTGTATAGGAGGCACAAGTCCAAGCACACAGCAGAGCCCAAAATGGGGCTGTGCAGCCTGGGGACTGGGGTTTGGACGTAGCTTAATGGCCGTGTCCAAAATCCACCCCCCCTCTGGGCCTCCCCATCCATCAGAATGCCCTACCCCACCGTGTTCTGCCCTCCCTCCCGCCTTTCCCCTGCCCAGAATAGCCTCCGCGCGAGCCACACTTGGTTAGCGCAGAAGCGGCTTACTGTGGGCATGCTCCAGTGGTGCAGGGCTGACGCAACTGCCTGCTTCAGCCCTGCGCCAGAAGCGTGCTTTGCGCTTGCCTTGGCCATGGGGGGAGGGTGTTGGGTTGCGCCCTAAGTCTCAACCAGTGGTTTCCTGATCATGGCATGATTTGTCTAGATCTCCGCTCAAGTTTCTGATTAATAGTTCTGCTTGTCGTCTCTTGTTTCAGCTAGATTTAAAATACGTCTAGTTTGTCGCCCTTTGGTCACCTGAAGTGGAAAAAAGAATGGGATTTCTCCTTGCCAGCTACTATTGGAGGAAAAAAAGAAGATTTAAAGCAACCTAACAACATGAATAATAAAAATATAATAAATGAAATATGGTCAGATCTATGCACTGCACGGTATAGCCTTTCCTTGGAATAATGTTCTGAGGGCAGTCATACATCTTCATAATCTTTTTCTTCCCACCCACTACCCAAATACTTTTCCTGTGTGACGCAATAAATAAATAAATAAATAAATAAATAAATAAAGCTCTGTTCCCAAAGGAGCGTTTACAGTTTCTTTTATTGCCACGGGTATATTTTACATGCCCGCAATAAAATAAGCAAACAACTTATGAAGCCCCACTTATTTTCAGCAACAAATTACTAGTATGTGGGGGAAGCTCCATCAGTTAGCAGGCTGCTTCTCCTCTTGAAAACGGGGAACAATATTTGGTGCAAGTCGTATGCTGGCTGCTGCTTTTACCATCTGAATAAAATGTATACATTTTTAATACCGTGTTGTTAATATCTGAATTAAAACATTGATATTTTAGATGTCCATTTCTTCCATAAATGAATTTCCTATTTAAATACATTTTTGTTCAATAACATAGGATGACATGAGAACTCCCTTCTTGCTTTCACATTTATTACATTTAGATAATTTATTGGATGAGACATCAGATTGTGAAAGAGAAGGGACCAATAGAAAATATGTTTTGTTTTGTTTTTAACAGGGTCGAACTAGATGTGACCTTAAACACAGAAGTTCCACTTGCACGTGTAGGTTTGGTTTCATTTTAAGGAAAAAGCTCTTGTTACGCCCCCAGATACAATGCTGGCAGGACAATGCAGACCTTTCTGCTGGCACTACTTCATTCTGCCTTGTGGAAATGTGCTTTAGGAGACTTTCATGACTGCTAGCGCTGGAGCAGTGGGTGCTGTGCTGGCATTAGCAAAGGCTAGGATTGCGCTGTCAAAGCGGTTCTCTAAATGCCCAGGAATAGGTCTTTCCCAGATCTTCTACCTGAAAGCCTACTGGCCTCACCCCCTCATATGTTGGGCTTAAGATAATCTATGCACGTAGAAACTGTACACATTTAAGTTCTGTTCCTGGTTATTCAAGAGCCTGTGTGGGTATATGGTTTGCACAGGTGTTGCCTCTGTCAGGCATTTCACCAGCATGCATGGGAGCCAGGGCAGGACCAGCAGGCATAAGCAGAGCTGATTTCATTTACATCTCTATGTGCATTCAAACAGTTGCCTGGACAGTGCTTCTCTACCGTTGCAATGGAAAAAGAGTGTTGCCGTACAGCCCATTGATCTTGGGACACTCCAATCTATTTTTGGTTTGTTTGCAATAAACGCACACGTGTTACAGGAGAGCCTGCAGTCTTTCCCAAAGAGGGCGTTTCCATTCCGGGAATCTCACCATTCCCCAGAACGAAAAATGCAAGATGCTGTTCCTGAGAAAATGTGTCAGCTAGAGAAGTGCCACAGGCGTTTACCGGAGAGTGTTTATCGCTTCAGATGCTCATGTGATATGTTGTGATTAAAAGCAAAAATATTTTGTCAGATGACCCTGACATGCTTCACACCTCAAGTGCTCATTCAACGGCTATGACTCGCAGCAGAATTCCCTCAGCTTCAACAAGTGTGGCACACTCTCAGTTTCCTGCACGGCCATGTACAATTCTATATTTCTTAATGGCAGTGCAACACCGGCCGTGCAAGGCTATTCCCATAATAACTCCACAAGCGCCCAATATAAAAGGGTTTGGACATTTTATTGTAACTCAGACAGGCCTTGCTTGGTCCCTGCCTGGATATAATGCAAGCTAATTACTGAATGGAAAGTGAAACCAGCTGAAAGCTTCTTTGCCCCTAAGGAACTGGTTCCCAAACCGTGAGCCATGGCTGCCTGGAGAGCCACAGAAACCAGCCAGGGAAGCCGCAGAATCCTCGCGGAAAACCTGCTGCCCTACAGAATGTATAGGATTGTTGCCCTAATGGGGAGCTAAAGCTAATGGGCCCAGTAGGTCAAGGGAACCACCAATCAAAAACATGTGGGAACCATTGCCCAGTGGAACCGAACGGTTTAGCATTTCTGAAATTGTGAAGACTTTCTTGGAGCACAATCCGAACCAGCTTTCCAACACCAGGGTAAGGGACAAACATTCTCTTACCTTGGTGAGACCTCCGTGACTGCCCCCCCCCACTCCAAGATGCAGTACATGCCCCATTGGCACAGCTATGTCAGTGCCAGGAAGTTGGTTCAGATTGTGCCCTTAAGTAACTACTCGGTGTCCTTTTTTTATAACTGCTCTGCTGTCTTAACCGGGTGGCCCTCAGTATGCAAAGATCTCTCCCGTTTCTGGTATTTTCATTCGTTACTACTTGTTAGTGAGCTTGCAAAGGCGAGAGGTTGAAGTGATGCCTTCATGAACACTCTGTCCCACCCAATCCCACTTCTGCCCTTAAGGATTCCTTAACACTCACCTTCCTTCATAATTTAAAAGACTGTCTCCCCCACTCACAAAATAAATCATTCATGCGCAATATCAAGGAAAAATTCTGAGTAAGCTAAATCAATCTGTAGTTAATATTTGATAGCTTTCCTTCATGGCTTGATGATAGCATTGCATTGTTGCACACAGCACTGGAGAGTCTTTTTTTTTTTTTAACAATGTGCACACAATGGTGTATACAAATGTTTCCCATTACTATTAATGGAGGCAGCTCAGCTACAGGCATACAATTCAGACAGAAAGAGAAAACAGGAATCATTATATTATGGCATTGCTAAGAACCAGCTGTCTCACACAAGAACATGAGTATCTGATACACTGGCAGCATATATTATTCCTGAAAACAGAGAACTGTTTCCCAGAGCACTATAGGAAGGTGGCTGAAACTATTTGCTTGCTTCATGCGATGGTATTACTAATCATCATAAAAGCAGACAAGCTCCCCTGTCGGAACGTGGTGTGAAAGGAGGCAGCTTGATGGGATGGACCCAAGCCCTGGCTTCAAGAGAAGAAGAGAAATGTGAACCAACCAATTGTCCTGAGTGAGCCCCTTGCACTTCCTGTTTCTTTTGGTTGTACTGATCACAAGCAGTGATGTCAGAAGTAGCCCTGGTTGGCCCACTGGCTTTGAGCTCATACCCATTGGAGCACCCACCTGGTCTCAATGACCCCTGAATCCTCAATACTGGTGGCAGTGTTAACACCCAATGTGCAATCATGGGGCAGATGGGTTGCCATAGGGAGCCCAATGCAAGGCTTTATTCCAGCCATGAAGGTAAGATAACAGGAGGGGACATGCCTTAAGAAGAGATAGCAGCCAAATGAGGCCAGGGGGCGGGCTTAGCAGCCATGTTGTTACGCTCAAAACAATCCTTATTCCAAGCATTTCAGATTGCTTTGCTCGTACTGGTTAGGACTGAATAGTTTACTCCTGAAATAAAAACTTATGAAAATAAAAACGTGTGATCGTGTAGAAACATTATTGGTAACCTTATTATGATTTAATATGCACTTATAAGGTTAAATTCCTCATAATTATATTACTGAACATACCGGACGAAATGCTGTCTATTTTAACTCAGATTGCACTATTTTGACAGACTCATTTTTTGAAATCTACACAAGCAAAAATAAAAAGGCCATGCCCCATTAAAAAAAATTTCTGATAATGTTCAGAATTTCATAAATATTACAGTAGAAAATGAAAGGCGGAAAAGTAAAGTGTGAATGGGAAGGAAAGAAAAAAATTGAAGGTGGGGAAAAAAGTGTAAACGGGAAGGGGGAAAAAAGGAGGGGAGAAATATATATATTTTACCTTCTAGACCATTAACAGTGGGTGTCAGAAAATGGTGAATACGACTGCTAGGTACAACAAAAGGAAATTACACAGCTTCAAAAATAATGCACTCACTGTTTCAGTGAACTGTAATTTTATTGAACCGATGTAATGTGAATACATGAATCTTTCCGTAATATTTTTCAGTAGCAATTAATCACAATGATTTTAAGTACCTGTGAAAAGTAATCCCATTTTTCGTACAGCGATTCGTGCACCCATATGCAGAACACGCAGTCATTAAAGACGTTGAGATTAACTTTTACACACGTGCGGGGAGATTTTGATTCGTGAATGGGCAGCAATCCTCCTTGGCGGGAAAGATCTGAGTCAGCCATATTGTTACACCCATGGCTTCAAGAAAATGATGTCATGTCCCCTCCTGTTATCTTACCTTCATGATTCCAGCTGACACTGATTGGTGCTGACACTGATTGGTCCCCACTGTTAGGTCACATTCTGATTGACATCTCAGGGACCATGATGCCTCCTTCTTGTCCAAGGTTCTTCCCCATCTGATTATGGATTAAAAGGTCCAGCTTTTTGAAGACCTTCTCTGGGAAGAAGTAATTACAACACAGAAGAGTTTTCTCTTCTGTTCTCTGCAGGTAGCATAGTGAGTAAGAGTCATTTAATTAGCAGAGACTACTAGTCAAATTAAAAATCACACAAGTGGGATTTCTCTTTTGAAAGGATACTGAGGCTGTACTCTTACACACATGGCCCTATCCTAAGGGCCATTAACACTGCTAGAACACTTGTTCCAGTGGTGGAAACAGCTTTATGGCTGTTGCAAATGTGATAATCAATCAATCAATCACTAGTATTTATATACCGCTTTTCAACACAAAGTTCACAAAGCGGTTTACAGGCAAATAATAACATTAAAGTTAAATGGCTCCCTGTCCCAAAAGGGCTCACAATCTAAAAGAATGGAGAACACCACCAGCAACAGCCACGAGAAAGACACTGTGCTGGGGTGAAGAGGGACAATGCCAGTAAGCATGGTCTGGGTGGTTCCACAAGCAACAAGCAGCCATGTCCCTGAGATGCCTCCCTCCAAAACAAAGGGAAGGATCATACTACTTTTGTCTAGACTCCAACACCCTTCCAGAACTGTCTGCCATGGCATACCTAGCACACCTGTTCTCAGTCAAATAACTCTTGAAAAGACAAAAGCCAATTTGCACATTTGCACTTTCATATCCTCCCTGTGCAGGATAACATCATCTGATTTTGAATAATTTAAACTAGTCTAGTGCTAGAAAAAAACCTAGCTCCAGAACATAGGGTATAAACCAAAAACTTATAAGGAACAAAAGGACATTTTACCACATGGTGAGTCTAGGCATGTCACGACAACAGTGTGTGTATATGTGGATCCACATGTGCAAAAATGCTTCCATACCCAATCCACTTCAATCTTCCCAAACTCTCTCTCTCTCTCCAAAGCCTTTTCACATTTTCACCCAAAGCCTTTTCAAGAAAAGAAGGAATGTTTTAGATTTTTAGGAATGGAGGGTCCTACCTTTTTAAATATTTGGCCATATAATTTAATAATAAAACCAAATACAATAATATTATTTTCATAGAACCAAAAATGAAACAGAACGAAAACAACATATTCTGGAGTCATTTCAGTGTGCCTATTGGGATCTCAAAAATATTGTCTTCACATCCCAAATTCGACATTCCTGCATGATGAGCCGACAGTATAACTAATGGGGCTGCAGGATACCTTATAACCCTCCTGTCAGTGCAGCTTTTGGGATTGATGAAGTGCTGGCACACCTACATGGAGAAAGATGTATGGATCCACGCTGGGTTGCAACTCGCACATAAATCCTCATTCATTATTGTCTCCTTTGTCACTCTTCTTTATTTTTCTTCTTTAAAAAAAACCCACACACACCAGGCATACAGCGACTTTAGCAAAGTTGGAAAATGCCACATATTGTCATTATCAGTAGTGGATCAAAAAATAAATCCCACTTCCTAGATGGTATGGATGTATAGGAAAATGGCCTGGGGTTGCCAGGTCATTTCTGATCTAAAGTCTGAATACTCTCCAGACTTTTGCAGTGAATTTGCTACTTACTGACAAAATTGTATGGGCCAAACATTTTGATGTTTCTTCTCACATTTGCATTGATACTACCACCACCCACCAGCACACCATTACTGAGTAGTAGTAGTAGTAGTAGTAGTAGTAGTAGTAGTAGTAGTAGTAG